>BPLS01031682.1:23338-49728 GCA_019656275.1 Rhododendron kiyosumense | reverse complement strand
TCTCTCTCTCTCTCTCTCTCTCTCTCTCTCTCTCTCTCTCTCTCTCTCTCAGATCTGACATCTGCCCATCAATGGCGTTCCCTTCCTCTCTCTCTCTCCTCCTCCTTTCCGTCTCTCACATTTTCTCTCTCCATGGCCGAGATCCCGACATCCGATCCGATAGCCACCCCATCATCCCCTTAGATGAGTTCTGTGGGGCTCCGTTGAATTTGGTTCACTCCTTCCTGGACCGTGGTTCGATTGAGAATGGTTTTTGGCTTCCACCAAGGAAGCATGACTAAAAGACCACACGGAGGAAATGGCCCTCCGGTGCGAGAATGAGTGCAGTGTTCAGGGATGAAAGCCAAGAACTAGAGTTTGAGTCTCGAAGGGATTGTACCTCTCTAAGGTTGGCATAATGGGATTTTTATATGACTCTCCTTAGCTTGGCCTCCAAGACTGTACATGTGCTTGTCACGCGTCGACTGACGTCAGCCCATCTTCACGTTAGGGTCATGTAACTGCTCATGGGGTGAGCTGGCACCTTCACGTGCCCTTGTTCTTATCCAAGCACGTAATCGCTCGGATGACGTCATAGTCGTCATCATGGCTGAGGTGGTTATTCCCACGTGGGTAAACTGGCAGCATGGCCCCCATGTCCGTTCAAGGCTGAACATGGAGTCCATTTGTTAAAGGGTCATAATGCTGGGCCAAAGGCTCCTTCCGACTTCTAGGGAGGCTTGGTAAGCACAAAATGTTGTAGATATTTGGTGCTCTAGTTCCGTAGTTTATAGTTTTTTTACATTTAAATTATTGTTTTTACTCGATATTGTACGTGAGGTATTTTGTTGAGCTTTGTAGATGAAACATGCAAATAAGACGTAGTTTGATGCCAAGAACGATCCTCGAGACCCACTGAGCACCCGAGGCCATGAGGTGCTGCACCACAAAGTTCGAGAAGTCAAGTGATGATGGCCCAGAGGTGCCATGGCAAGGAAGGCAGGACAAGCTTCTACAATCTGCAATTTTTGAAGATTGTTATCGATAACTCAAGAAGGGTATCAACAACTTTTGGTGATTTTGGTCCAGCAGCTTTCCAGACCTGAGGGTATCGATCACAATTGGTGGGAGTTATCGATAGCTCTTTTCTCCGGGGTAGTATTTGAAGGATGTTATCGATACTTTTGCTTATAGTATCGATAACTTTTGTCTCCTTCAGATATTTTTGTTACTTTTTCAAACTTTCCACTTATGAAAACTTTCCTTAAATAGGTAGCTTTATGAGATTTTTGCTGACTTTTGAGGAGAGAGAAAGCCTTTGTGTATATACAGGGCTCTCTCTCACAATGTTTGTATCTAGCACATTATAAAACTTTAAGTCTTTTACTTTTTAGAGCTCCATTAATGGCTTTCAAGCTTGTCTAGCTAATTTCTTGACGATCACTAGTAAGTATACTTTTAGTTTGTTAATTTCTCGTTTATTAAAGTCGTTTGTAAGGATTATATCCATGGTAATATCAAGTTTATTTTCGTTTCTATCGGTCAATCATGTTTTCTTCCTTAAATATGCTTTCTAGTCTTTTAGTTATGTGTGAATAGTTACTTGGCTAAGTCTTGGGCTACTCTTTTCAAAAGACTTAGGGTGTTATTTGGTTCTCGAACCCTCGCGCGGGCTTAAAAGCATGGTTTTCGGAATAGAGCTTAACTTGCATTTTTGGTCTAAACTAGGAGTGTTAACTCTTTGTACAGGTGCTTAGTCAAGCGGTCTTGGCAAGCGGCTTACCGAGGGCTCGTGGCCTCCTATCTGTTTGATTAATTTGTTAAACAAGTTAATTCGCCTCTCTAACTCACATCTTTTGACATATGTAGTCTTTAAAGCTAAATCTTTTGGGCGTGAGCACGCAATCGTGACTCTCACTTGAGTTATAATCGATAACCGGTAACGGCCTTTGTCAAAGGATAGATGATCCTTCGACTTGCCTCTTTTAGTTTATAAAGCACATTTCTAGTCTTTTTCATTATCATTTCCACCGTTCAAAGTAAAACCAAGTTGGCCATCTTAAACGCCGAAAAATACAATTTTCTTGCACCTCCTGGGTTTCGAACCCAAGACATCCAACTACACAAGCCTTTACACACAAGGCTCTGACCAACTGCACTAGACACACTTTTCGTTATATGTTTGGAATATCTAATACATATAATATATATTTAACATTAAAATAGCAATTAAAGTTGAATCAAACATGATTTTGAACCTTTAAACTAGGGGTGTGCACGGGTCAGGTATGGCCCGCAACCCGACCCCGACCCAACCACGTCGGGTACGAAAAAATATAAACCCACAACTAAACTGACTAATGCTATAGACCCATCCGCGAGCCCGATTTTTCCCGTCGGGTCGGGTTGGTCAATTTTAAGTGGGTCGGATCGGATCGGATTCCAGCAGGTAAAAAACGCACAGACCCAAAAATCCGAACTGAAACTCATTTTTTTAACAAAACACAATCCGTACCTGACCGAAACCTATGTTTGGAGCCACCTAAGACCCTTCGGGTCGGGTTGGTCGGGTTGCGGGTTTTTTGCACACCCATACTTTAAACATTAAAATTAGCAATTTTGATAAACATGAAAATTGTAACCCTTTATGTTATTGTTCGAACCCAATTTGAATTACCCCCAATCAGAGTTAATTTATTTAGTATTTCGGGCATAACTTTTAACTCATAATTGTGATTGAACTAATTCAAATTGGGTTTGAACAATAACACAAAGGGTTAACTTTCATGTTTATCAAATTCAAATAGGGTGAAACAATTTAAGTATTTTGGACCGAAAAAAAAGACTGGGTCTTCTCGAAACGACGTCGTTTTACATTATTATATTTTAATAATTTTCTTTTTACGATTGTTAATTTCTTCTACTCTCCGTACCAATTAAAAAGTCTGCTACTGATTTTCGTTCATTTTCAAACCCAAAAAAATAAAAAAATTTGATATTTTATTTTTTTACGCTAAATTAAAGTGAAAATGCACAAAAATTCGTAGGGGACATTTGAATTGGGATGAAGGGAGTAGATACTTATATATCTATGTATTAATTTTACGGGTTCACTAGATTTTTTTTTAATTTCTTATCTTACACACTTGATCAGACGTAAAATATCTGTTGAAAAATGTATGCATTATAATTTGTTGGAAAATTATATGTATTACTATTAATTATTTTGATGATTAATTCAATGATATTTTTATTCGGAAAATACAAAATTATCGAAAAGTCCTCTCACGGACTAAATATTCTCGTGACCTTGAAAAATAGCATAAAAGTCTCGTGGATTCAATGATTAATATTTACAAAGACTTATTGAGCTCAATACATGCTTTAACAATTTTATTTAGATGAAATTTTGAGCTACAGGTTGACAAACCGGCTGACAGGCCGGCTGTCAAACCAGAGGAGTGTGTCTACCGGAGGACACCGGAAGACCAACCGGACGACCGCCTGGTCGACCGCCCGGACGACCGGCCAAAGCAAATTTGTTCAGTCGTGCAGATCCAGATCTAAATCCAACGGCTCAAATTAAACTCCAACGGCAGGATTTGAAGTACAACGGCTAGAGAACAGAACCAGGGCATAAAGCACTTGAATTGATTATTGATTCATCACAACAAAAGCTCTTACACTTTCCAAGCAAAAAGGCATTGCTCTTTTCTCTCCTAGATCCAAGAACAGTCCACTTACTCTCTTACACTGTCATATTCTATTGTTGTGAGAAAACTTTATTGTTGTGAGCCTTCATCTTCTCATTATTCTTCACAACTTGTAACCCTAAGTGAGTGATTGAGGGAGATCACTTGTAAACCTTGGAAGACCAAAATCTGGCCAGATTTTGGGTGTTTGTTTTTTAAGAGTTTTTGAACAAAACTCTTGCGGTTGTGCTAGCTCCTCGGGAAAGCTAGAGGCATTCGGTTTTTGTAAGCACCCGCAAGACTTACAAGTTGTAATCTTTTGAAGATTATTGGAACCTTCAAGTAATTGCTTGAGGAGAAGTGGAGTAGGCCGGACCGTGGACAAATCCGGACCGAACCACTATAATCGGGTTTTATCTTTCTAACTCTTATTCTATATTTGATTGCATATATTGTTAGAATTTATTTTTATTGGTATTTTTTACTTGCAATCCTATTCACCCCCCTCTAGGTTGCATTATTTGGGTAACAATATCATTCTAATAAAGAATCTACGTCCCGATGAAGAGGATTTCAAAATCGAATAGACTAAAAAATTTATAAGAATGATTAGCACAAGACCTTTGTTCAGAAATAAATAAATTTAATGTGTACCTTTTAAATGTAGTGGTCTGCTATTTTTTTAAATGATCGATCTAAACTTTTAGCATTTAATATCTTATCAATTATATCATTCTCACCAAAATTGATGATAATCAGACGTCAGCAACCATATGATTGTAACACATTCAGTGGTTCCTGAGGCATATATTAAAGTCCTATAGTATACAACTTGAGAGCCGCTTGAACTATTTTTTTAAAATTGGAATTGTCTATCTTATAAATAAGAAAGATTAAACCATTTCTGCTAAGAATGAAGTAAATCCCTATCATTACATACTTGATTGGACGTAAAATTTCATTCTAATAATAAATTTGGGTCCTGATGAAGGGCCCTTTCAAAATCTGATAGACCTAAAAATTTACGGGAATGATTAAAACACTAACCACAACAAAATGAACGATATCGATCGTTGTGATTATGATGCAATCATCTGGCTATTGTACATTATACTATAGCATAAGGGGAATGACTTCGGTATCTCCAGTCATTTTGGGGACACCGTAACTTTTGACATAACAAAACCATTATAAGCATAACCAAATTCATTACAAGCATAACCAAAACCATTATAAGCATAACCAAAACCATAACAAGGCATAACTTTGTTGATTATGCCTTGGTTGATTTTTGGTTATGCCTTGATTGGTTTTTTGTTATGCCTTGGTTATGCCATGTTATGGTTCTATTATACTTGTAATGATTTTTGTTATGCTTGTAAGGGTTCTGTTATGCCAAAAATTACGGTGTCCCCAAAATGACCGAGGACACCATAGCATCATCCTAGCATAAGACATTGGTTTAGAAACAAGTAAATTGAATGTATAGATTCTAATGGCATGTAGTTGCTGGCTCATTTTTTTGAATGGTCAATCTAAACCGTTAGGATTTAACATCTTATCAATTATATCATTCTCGCCAAAATCGGTGATAATTTGATCTCAGTAACTACATGATCATAACACATTCAATAGTTCCAGAGACATTAAAATTCTATTGCACAACTAGAGGGCCACTTGAGCTATTTTTTTAAATTAGAACCGTCTATCTTTTACATAAGAGGGACTAAATCATTCCTGCCAAAAATAAAGTAAATCTCTTATTGTTACATATGTGATCGAATGTAATATATCATTCTAATAATGAATTTTCGTACAGATGAAAAACTTCGTACCCAACGGCGACATGCTTCACATCGCCAATTGCTTGTGAACGTAAATTTGCCTTTTGGCAACGCGATTTGCGTTGCCGAATGTGAAGACTATTGGCGACATCAAAGTGTGTCGCCAATACATACCCAACGGCGACGCACCACGCATCACCGAATGTGAAGACTTTTGGCGACATCAAAATGTGTCGCCAATACATATCCAACGGCGACGTATTTTTGTTGTGTCGCCAATCCTTGTCGCTGAATGTGAAAATTATTGGCGACATCAAAGTTTGTCGCCAATACATACCCAACGGCGACGTATTTTTGGGTGTGTCACCAAAAGTCAGATTTGTTGTAGTGTTTGAAGGCAAGGTCTTCTCGATTTAAGCAAAGCTTTGTCGAACGTCAATACAGACCAAGCCGAACCATCAACCTGGTTCGGACCAGCACGGATCGTTAGTGGGAGGTTCGATATACGCTTGATAGGGACACAAGCCGATATTTCAGCCGGCTACAAGTTCCACTTATGACCCACCGCGGCCGCCTCTAACTCAACCTCACCAAAATCTCCCTCTCCAACCCCAACGCCAACCTCGACCTCTCCAAGCTTGGCTTGTTGTTGTAATACTAACTTCTAACACCGTCCACTAACCCCTGCTGATATATACAATGTTGACCAAAAAAAAAAAAACCCTCAATATTCTAACGTGAGAATTAATGCAAGTACAGTAGGAGTTTCATATTTCAAAAGGCTTCTGAAAATCTCTTTACACACACAATCACACGAGCTTACTTACATCAAGTGTTGGGTCTACACACACAAAACACACATTGAGTGAGTGGACCCCACACTTGATGCAAGTGAGTTTTTGTATATGCGATGAGTGCTTAAATGCACCTATTTAATCTCCTTAACTTATCTATGCTTGCCAATTTATATGTTCACTTGGTACTTTTTATGCGATTTCCATGATTGCAGGTCACTCGGATCGTTTGCGTAGAATTTGGCTTTAAATTAGAGATATAGAGAGTTGAAGATGTGACTGGATTGCGATTCAGGAAAGCCCAACATATTATTTGGAGGCTTAACGCGCTAATGGGCTTTACATAAGTTTGATTAGCGCAAAAGTGGGTGATATTAGAAATACTCTTGGTCTTTATGAAAGCTGTGCACGTGGGAGCAAGGCTAGAAGCCATTGGTAGTGGGCCAGATCAATGATCGAATTGCAATTGAAAGTTAATAATTCTTTGGGGAATTTTAGGGCTGCCAAGTATAATTGGTAGCACTATATAAATAGAGAGCGGGCTGCGCCGTCGGGGATTTTAGATACGGGGCTGCCGAGATCACTGTTTTACCACGGACAGAACTTCTTCCCACGGAGAAAGGATGGACGGGGCTGCGCGGCACATTGTTTAGTACTCCCTCCGTCCCATTTTCATTGTCCATTATTCCTTTTTCACTTTTTTGTCTCTTGCTTATATCTTTCAATCTATAATATTTTTCATGATTTTGACATCTTTGTATTATAGAACAAATTGAAATCTATCAAATAAGATCCATATTGTATATTTTTGGAGATTCACATTGAAAGATGTAAGCGATTGAAAACTGCACGAATATCAAAAAAGGACAATGAATTTGGGACGGAGGGAGTATTTTGTTTCCTTTCAAGTTTTGAACCTTTGTTTATTTACTTGCACTCCGGTAATTCATTTTAATTTCTGTTCTTAATTAAAGTTATTCGCTGGTGTTTGATTAGTTTATATTTCTTGTTTATTTTCCATCTTGCGTAATAGAAGCATATTTCAAAACAGGGTTTCTTTTGTTTCTTGTGCAATGATTAGTGAGTAGTCGTATAGGTAGGGTCATGGGGTGATTAACACACTGTGATCAATTCAGGCACTGCTCCTATTTTCAAACAGTAAAGAAAAGGCAATTTTAGGTTAGTAAAGAACATTCGTTAGACGAACTCGGGCATTGTCGGAGCCCATGTGAACGGGAGAATAGGGGACCAAAACTTATTCTCCGCTACGCATGGATAAACGGCGACCATAAAGGTTCGCATCTCTCAGGGTATCTTTTTCTCTCTAAAATCGAATGTTTTTAAGGACACTGAATGGAGCAGGTTAATCCGGACTGGTTGCGAGTGCTATGAACCCTACGACCGTACCTCCTTTTTAATTATTTGAAAAAGTACAATCAATTTCTAGGTTTTAGTTAATCTCATTAAATCGACAAGGGGTGGCTATCTAAGAGCCCATTTAAATTATAACAACCCAAATTTTTAATCAACACACATCACCGTCTCTGTAGATTCGACTCCGGACTTACCGGATATTGTGCTACATCGGTCTCAGCCCTACGCTTGGGGTAACCCATTATTTTAGGTTTAGGAATCAGTCAAGCAATATGTGTAAGTGTTTATCGTTGTCGAATTTTTAATAAAATCTTGTTGCCTATAAAAAAAAAGAAGAAGAAGTGTTTAGGGTTTTGGCCGGAGATTTTTTGTGTGTGGCAACTCATCGATTGGTGCCGGAGAGAAGAGAATTGTTTCTCGCCAAAAGGGAGCTTTGATTCCCATCTTTTCTCGGAGAAGAAAAAACCATGTTGAAATGGGAAGTGAGGTATGAAATTGCCCAAGATTTGGCATGCATCAGCATTTCTAAAATCATTCAGATAATGGAACAATGCTTTGTTCATTGGCACATAAAAGCCGGCAACGTGATGCTGGACTCAAATTGCAATGCCAAGTTGGTGGCCTTTTGGGTTAGCTAGCTAGGCTCGTTGATCACGAAAAAACGTCGCCTACCACAGTGTTGGTAGGAATAGCATGTGAATTTCGGCCTTCACTTAAACAAGCAATTCATATTCTTAATTTTGAAACTTTATTGCATATTCTTCATGATAAGGCAATCATATTGTTGGTTTTCATTGCTGCTGTCGTAGGAGATACTACATTTATGTATGGAAATGACACTCTCAGGCTTGATGAGGTCATTGCTACACTCCCATCCCATGAGCCTATGCAGATGAAGGAGAACAAGGGGATATCGGAGGAGCGTGCCATGGTTGTATCTTTTGGTAGTCAAGCTAGAGGGCGGACGACCGAAAGGCCCAATGGGTCCAAGCCAAGTGGGCACTCAATCGCTCATACTCCCGAGGTGGCGAATCACAAGGCGTTGACAAAAAGAAGTGCTAGTTTTGTGAAGAACAGGGACATATATTAAAATTTTGCCCAAGATTCAAAGCTAAGATAGAGAATGAGAGAAAAATCCGAAGCGGCGGTGGTTGAGAGCTCCGCCAAATTTCATGGGCAAAAAAATTGCCAACACTTCAAACAGAGATTCCCATGGCAACGTAATTGGCTTGCAATTCCATGGCTAAACTAAAAGATAAACCACCCGCGCACAGAGTGCTAAAAAATAAGTCTCATTTTTTATAGAATAAATTTATTGTACACATGAAGGAACATCCCAACAATCTTGGAGGAAACATGTTCATTGTTGCAACCAGTGCTCAAAGATTTCATTTGGCGGTCTCGAAATACAGTCATGGCCAGGAATCATCAGCATTCTTGAACTTCAACTCTCAATAATGAATTGGGTTGAAATACGTGGATAAGGTAAATACAATGAGTAATTTTTACTGACATTTTATAACTAATGCCGTTTAAATTTAATATTTTCCGGCATTACTATTAATGCCAGAAATAACTAGTATTAGATGCACTTTAACACATGCCAGTAATAAAAATGCCGTTAAAACCACATTTTCATGTAGTGACTCTACTCCCGTCAGCACAATATTTAGCCAAAACACTGTTAGAAGGCCACCCGCACTTGTCTAGGCTTGAAAGTGACTGTGAATGCATGCGGTTCTGACAGTTGTGAAAAGAGTAATTTACATGAGAAAAACTTCTTCGTAAAGAAGGTTTTAATGGAGGCGAAATACTTGAATAATGAATTGGGTTGAAATACTTGGATAACCTACATACAATGATTTTATCGATCACCATTCTTGTTATTAGCTAGCTAGATCATCTATTTTGCTCTACTTTTCAACATTACTGGTTACGTATGTAGCACTATATCTACAAACGGACACGGACAAAATGTGATGCCCCAAAAGTGATTAGCAGGTGCTATATATTTATATTTGAATGGCGAAAGAAAATAATTTTAGTAAACTGAAATGATGTTTGACAGATAGAGGGCAAAAGTGATCGAAGAAAGTATTACAATACAAAGATAGCATCCCAACAATGTTACGGTACTTCTATAAATGGGCAAACATTTGTCGTTGCTGTTTCATCCCATGATAAAACATCTTAATTGGAATTTTACTCTTTGGTGTTCAATTTCTTGGAGAAAATCCTACCTTTCCAATCAAGAAAACTATGGTCCACGGAAAAGTTGCGAAGACTTGGAAGACTTTTTCCATAGCCGCAAATACATCTCCTGAGAGAGAGAGAGAGAGAGAGAGAGAGGGGGCTAGCGAGACTTTTAATGTAACAGGTGGCAACGACCATGAATAATTCTATTACCAATCGATTTGTCATTGTTGAGAGAGAGAGAGAGAGAGAGTGAGTGGGCTGGCGAGACTTTTAATGTAACAAGTGGCAGCGGTCTTGAATAATTGTATTACCAATCGATTTCTCATTGTTAAGAGAGAGAAAGAGAGAGTGTGAATGGGCTACCGAGACTTTTAACGTACGTAACAAGTGGCAGCAGTCATGAATAATTCTGTTACCAATCGATTTGTCATTGTTGAGAGAGAGAGAGAGAGCGTGAGTGGGCTAGCGAAACTCTAAACATAACAAGTGGCAGCGGTCATGAATAATTCTATTACCAATCGAATTATTATTTTTTAATCGAAGAACAACTCTGCAGCCAAGTTATTATTGGATTCGACTGTGCAATCAAATCTCGGGGGAGACTAACACAGAAACCCACCGCCATAACCCTCCACTTAAATCATGGTTTGTCTTTAAGGGAAATCAAATCTTGCTATATTACAAGCGCATGTTTGCTCTCATTATGTTGACAATCTATGAATGGGTCGATTTGTCATTGTTGAGAGAGAGAGATCTGGGGGCTTGCGAGACTTTTAACGTAACAAGTGGCAGCGGTCATCGATCCCATAGGACCCATAATACAACATCTTGGAATTTCACTCTTTGGCGTCCATTTTCTCGGGAAAAAGTCTACCTTTCCAATAAAGACAACTATAGTGCCCGGAAAAACACGCGAAGACTTGGAACATAACATCGGGAAATCCTTTTGAGTGAAAAGTATGCAATGACCTGTTTACCAATTTTTCTCTCGATCGAAATCGATGGAGATTTCGGAAAACCATGTCAACAACAAAAATAAATGCGAAATATGACTTGTCTCTACAAACGGATTTGAGGTTACCTGCCGTGTTTCAGGACTTCACTGGAAAAGAAATGGCGAATGATTCAAATGCTATTTTTTGGTGGTGATGAATTGACTCGTAAAAGAAGACCATCACCCGCCAATCTTCAAGAACGGAATCGAGCCATCGATTGGGTGGAGTGGATTGATGGTTTAGTGAAGTGGGGTGGAGCGGAAGAAAAATAATAAATGGACTATGTTATTTTTTCAAGGTAGAATTACAATCAAGAAGGACGGATCCTCATCGAAAGTAAGAAAATTAAGTTAATTCTACTCCTACTCCTAGTTATAACCTGAATGGGTTGGTAGACAAAAATTAATAACAAAGTTAAGACTTTGATTTGTTGGGGGGATTACAATGAAGCCAAAAGAGGCTATTTATAGGAAACAACAAATGTGTATGAAATAATTTTCTAACTTCCCACTACTCTTCATTCTTCTAATTTGCTTCCAAGTGTCCAAATAACTTCCCTTCAACTTCAAAGTGTGTAGGACAATGACAAGTGTCTTTTTAACTTCCAAATGTGTAAGAGCATACCAAGTGTCCTGCATTTTAGTAGAAGAAATAAAAACTAGTTATATTATTAATACAAAATAATAAAATAGGAAGCATTATGATAAATGCCACCTTTTAGTCGATCGACAGGTAGTGAAATATGGTACAAACAATGCCTCCTTATTCACTTGGGTTACGTATTTAACTCAAGTAAATAAGGGGGGCATTGTTTGTTCCATAACTGTGATTTTCTTTTACCCATCGATTGGACGACACGGGGCAAGGGTAAAATTGGAAAGGTGAAAGTTAACAGTGATTTACCGTAATTAAGTAAAATTTAATTAAATAAGTCGGTTAATGATGATGAAACCACGGAAAGTTTTAAATGTCATTTTACCTGTCGATTGGCCAATACGTGGCGTGTTTTCTTTATACGTCGAATATTTTGGAGGTTATTTGGCCCGTCGATCAAGTGACAGATGTCAAAAGGGACTAAATCCCATTATTTCACGATCAAAGGTGCGGTTAACCACGATTAGAGAAGCAGGTTTTTCAGACGTGGGTTCATTCTACAGTTGAGGAAGTTATTTTGCCAGAATTCGAAAGAATTCAACTGCCAACCCGGAGGGAAGATTTGAATTCAAATTTGAGAGGGCCTCTATTTATTATCGAGTTCAAGACGGTTTCAAGGACGCACAAATAACGCCAACATGCCTTTATCTTTTCTTTTCTAGGAATAGTTTTAACTTGTAATTGTTCACTTGATTATCTTGATCAATTATTCTTCTACTTTGAGGATTAATAAAGTCTATTTTGTTAATCTTCTCCCATATTTCATCCACTTCATTGTTTGTTTTCAAAGAAGTCCTCAAAACGGCAAAGAACCAAACTCCACTTTTACACCTCACATTCCAGCAAACTACAATATGATTTCTCGTTGATTGGAACGAAACCAGAAATTTAGATAACATGACCGACTGATCATTCCGAGATCATAATACTAATGCGAGCAGCTTGAGCCTCGGCATTGTTCCACTTGTTTAGTAATCAAGCCAAACTTGAGCTCAAACTTTAGACTCATGTGGTAAATGAGTTGAGCTCAACGCTCAAAAGTTCGGCTTGGCTCGGGTCATTTGTAGAGGGCTCGTTTAGTAATTGAAGTGGGCCCAGCTCATTTACACACAAGCCCGAGTTTTAGGATCGTTTGATAAACGAACCGAGTTCGAAAGCTCGGCTCATTTGCACTCCTGCGTAGCCACGTGACAGCACTCTGTTTTCAAGAGAGAACTGTACTTGACATAACTAAACAAATTCGCATTTTCCACAATAATGCCGTTTTTAAGCAATTTTTACCGGCATTATAACTAATGCCGTTTAAAGTTAACATTTTTCAGCATTACCATTAATGCCAGAAATAACTAGTATTAGTTGCACTTTAACACATGCCGATAATAAAAGTGCCGTTAAAGCCACATTTTCATGTAGTGACTCTAGTCCCATCAGCACAATATTTAGCCAAAAAAATTTGTTAGAAGGCCACCCGCACTTGTCTAGGCTTGAAAGTGACTGTGAATGCATGCGGTTCTGACATTTGTGAAAAGAGTAATTTACATGAGAAAAACTTCTTTACGGAGGCTCCGTAAGAAGGTTTTCATGGACTCAAACAATCTCATCCGTTCAAATTGTTTAGGGCAGTCCAGATTTTAAATAAACTATTTGTGCAAATAGTATATATTTAAAATTCGAACCGTCGATTACCGAAATGAATGACGAGATGTGGCGGCACAAAAACCTCTTTTACGGACTGTATGTCAATAAGGCAACCTCAATTTACATTCCTATCTTCTTTTTGCCCAACTCCTGCTATTTCTTTCCCAGCTATTACCACCTAATTAAAGAAGTCACGGCAGGCTCCCATCCAGTTTTGGCCTTTGTGGGCCCATTCGGAACCCTAAAAAATGATTGCAATCGTTCATTTTGTAGAACTCGTAGAATTTTTCATTAACGTGAAAAATTAGCTTCATCGAGCATTGATAGATACATGATTGACTCACATTTGTACAAGAAAAAAAGTATTCCCTCCATCCCATTATTCAGTTTGTCTATTTATGTCTTTTACATATATTTTTTTAGTGTGAATCTTAAAAAATATGAAATATGGATCTAATCTATCCACGAAAAAAGTACTCTACTTACGTATCTTTTATAGTTTCAATGAGACGTTTCCATAATTTTTTTGTCTAATTTTTTTTTTTTTTTGGTCAACAATTGGTCCATCTAGTATACCGGTCAATGTTATTTCAGATTCAACTCATGCAAAAGTCTCTTCTTAAAGAATTAATGAGGAAAGAAAGCACCCGGCGAAGAAAACTTTTTGCATTTGAATCAGTACACAAGGACTAATTCATCAATTCTTCAGTTATTTAAATGCCAAAAATTCATTCATTCAAAACCCAAACTCCCTTCCAGCCATGGCTATCTTCAACTTCCAAATCCTGCTATATTCTTCTCTCTCCATATCCTTCTGCATTCTATTTCCTCAAACAACTTCACTCACCTTCAACCTGACTAACTTAGCCCTTCAAGATCAAAATGCCAACATAACAACATTCGGAGATGCCTATTTCTCAACCCAAGGCCTCCAACTCACCAGCCTGGAGAACCAAGTCGGTAAAGCAACTTACATCGATCGCCTTCACCTTTGGGATAGTTCCACTTCCACTCGAAAATTAACAAATTTCTCTACCCATTTCGTTTTTGTGATTGATTCGGAAGAGCGTCACACTATCGCCGATGGTTTCGCCTTCTTTCTCGCTCCAAATGGGTCACATTCGGAAAGTCGCAGTGGAATGGGCCTCCCAGTTAAAACAGGTACTGATTTCAGAGAACCCTCTGGCACTTTTGTTGCTGTGGAGTTTGATACGTTCTGGAATCAGGATACGGACCCGGACACTATGGGCCAGGATCCTCATGTAGGTATCGATGTAAATTCTGTTGTATCAAAGGTTACTGCCGTTTGGTACCCTAACATACCTGCTGGGATCCAAAATGAGGCTTGGATTAGGTATGATTCAAATTCATTCAATTTAAGCGTAGTTTTTACAAGTTCTACAAATACTACCAGAGTGCAAGATACCATTAATTTAATTATTGATCTGAGCGATTACTTACCTGAATGGGTGACATTTGGGTTCTCAGCTGCAACAAGGTCGCCAAGGTATGCGAAAACTATTGTAAAATCATGGGAATTTAGGACAAGTTTGGAAATGAACAGGAATGTTACAGATCCAGTGAAACCAGGATCGAAAAAAATCTCCATTGGAGCCGTAGTGGGATTGGTTGTCGGTACAGTTGTTCTAGTTGGTGGGTTTGTTTTGGTTGGATTTCGCTTTTGGAGGAGAAGTACTAGAGCAAAAGAAGAGGATGAGTTTGAAGTTGAGATGTCCATGGAAAACGAATTCGAGTTCAATAGTGGGCCGAAGAAATTTTCCTACGACCAATTATCTCGGGCGACAAAAAACTTTGAGGAGGGACAAAAGCTTGGAGAGGGAGGGTTCGGTGGGGTTTATCGAGGTTTCTTAAGTGAATCAAATTCTTATATTGCTGTCAAGACGATATCAAAGGGGTCAAAACAAGGGATAAAGGAGTACGCAACGGAAGTGAAGATCATCAGCCAATTGAGGCATAGGAATTTGGTGCAACTCATTGGTTGGTGCCATGAAAAGAAAGAACTACTCCTTGTTTATGAGTTCATGGAAAATGCCAGCTTAGATTTCCATCTCTTCCAAGGGAAAAGCCTGTTGACATGGAGAACAAGGTATAAAATCGCCCAAGGTTTGGCCTTAGCATTGCTCTATCTACACGAAGAGTGGGAGCAATGTGTAGTGCATAGAGATGTAAAATCAAGCAATGTGATGTTGGACTCGAACTTCATCGCCAAATTGGGAGATTTCGGGTTAGCTAGATTCGTTGATCACGAAAAACAGCCCAAAACAACTATTTTGGCGGGGACCATGGGGTACTTGGCACCAGAATGTGTGGTAACAGGTAAAGCTAGTAAGGAATCAGATGTTTACAGCTTTGGTATTGTGGCGTTGGAAATAGCTTGCGGAAGAAAACCCCTTGATTCGAACATGCCAGAGTCTCAAATGAGACTAGTGGAATGGGTTTGGCACCTCTATGGAGTGGGAAGGTTACTCGAAGCAGTGGACACAAAATTAGGCTCGGATTATGATGAGCAAGAAACTGAACGATTGATGATTGTTGGTCTTTGGTGTGTTCACCCGGATCACAATTTCCGGCCTAAAATTAGACAGGCCATTCATGTGCTTAATTTTGAAGCCCCACTGCCCACTCTCCCACCAAAACCACCCATGCTATCATTTTTTCCTCTTCCATTGAACACTACCTCCAATAGTCCTAGCACCAGCCAAAACCATTATTCAAGCAATACTTACAACACAGTTTCTTCTAAGTTCACCTCATCTTCTCCTGCTTCGTCTCCATCTATATCACTTTTGTATAAAGAGTAATTGGCTCAATTACTTTTAGATTCTGGATTATGGATCGTAGATTTTTGGATTATAATGAGAGTCTGCAAGTTTGTTTAAATGGTATGCGCAGTTCACTTTTCTTCCAATTGGCCTAATCTCCAGGTTGGGGATTAACTTGCACTTCCGTTGTAACGTTTGCTTTTTGAACTGGTCGTGATTAATGTGGGATAAATCTCTTTATTCTTCCCAAAGGAGAATTTGGATTTCAACCTGGCCATTTTTGAAAATTCTATCATCCATTTATTTCTTGTGGCTGGATTCTGTCTCTCTAGACCAAAGGTTTCGCATTCTTTTTTGCTCCATTCACTTTTTTTGGCTGGATTCTGTCTCTCTAGACTAAAATATCCGTCGGAGTTTTGGTGGGATTGGTTATCGGTTCAGATCAAGGCTGGCTCATGGGGTAAGCGGGGAAGCGGCCGCTTCCGGCGTCCGAATTTTGGTCCAAAATTGAGGCCCCGGCCCACTATAATGTAATTTACATATTAATATTAGAATGTTTCTAAATAAAAACACAATTGTATCTTATTTTCTTCAAAAACTCTTGCAATAATATCTTTTTACATTTAATATATTGTTGTCTTATAAGAAAAATGAGGCCCAATTTTCGCTTGAATTTTGGCAGCCTAAAAAGACCTCACCTCATACTTGACTTCAGGACTGGCCCTCCATCTTTGAGCCATAGTTACGACACTGGTAGTCTTGTAGTGGTTACTCAAAGCTCACCCACCACATCTTGGAGCCATAGTTGCAAACTTACAACACTGGTAGCGGTTATGGAAAGCTGAGCACCACATCATCTGCATCACTCTCGTAAAGAGGACAAATTAAGTCATCCATATTTTGTTTTTATAGGAAACAAAATTTTATTAGAACTCGACAAAGGATGGAATGACCAATTATAAATCTGAGACTTTCCTAGCTGGTACAAGATTTCATGTCTTGGAGGTTTATGCTTTTTCTTCTTCTCTACATAAACATTGAAATAATTACTCATCTTTTATATATACATAGTTTCAATGAGACGTTCGAAACTCATCATCAAAGTCAACTTAACTTGTCTATTACAAGGACTCGGGGGTGCTGTAGTGCACCCCGCACTACACGTGTAGTTCGATCAAATTTTTGTTGTGTCGTGCGTTTGGTCCAATTGTCAGTTGATCCCTACAGTTGGTAAATTTTGACGGACAAGATAAAGCAGTCACAGTACTTGTATTTGTTATACTCCTGTATTAGGGCTCATTTGGCTTTAAAACTGAAACAATAACATTTTTTGTCTTTATTCAAAAAAATTCGTATTTGATAATTTTGCGTCAAACTTTTGTGACTTAATGATTTATCTTGGCAAGAAGAATCGGAAAATTAAAAATTTTGATCAAAACTCATAATTTTTTTCAAGAATACAAGAATAAGTAAAATAAGTTGATTTATTGACTTATTTTTATCTTTATTCAAAAAATTATGAGTTTCGATCAAAATTTTTTGCTTTTTTGATTTATCTCATCAAGACAAATCATTAAATCACAAAAGTTTAACACAAAATTGACAAATGAAAAAAAAAATTAAATAAGGACAAAAATAAACCATTTATTTCTTAAATTCAAACCCATAGTGCGTTACTTTTGAGTTTTGTTGTATATACAGTTAGAGAGAGAGAGAGAGAGAGAGAGAGAGAGAGATATTGATGGATGGGTGAATTGGCAGAAACAGTTAGAGAGAGAGGGAGAGAGAGAGAGATGGGTGAATTGGATTGTAGTGCGAGAATCAGAGAAACTGAGATAGACAGGAGTAGGGGTGTATACGAGCCGAGTCGAGCCGAGTATTCAGCTACTCGAGCTCGGCTCGAGCTCGAACGAGCTTGAAAAAATAGGCTCAAGCTCGACTCGCGAAATATATGCAAGGCTCGAGCTCGGCTCGCCCAGCTCGAAAATCTCGAACTGAGTTCTCGGAGCGGAGCTCCAGCAAAGGGTGAAGGAGCCCTGAAGTTATAAAGGCACTCTGCCTTGCTTCTTTTCTTTGGATAGCCGATGTGGGATTGGAAGAGAAGGGAGGAGTAACTTCCTTTGAGAAGGAAGTTTGTCCCACATCGGGGAAAATACACTTCAACTCCCATCCCTTTGCCTATAAATCTTCCTGCCTTCCAGCTGTTTTCCGTGTATGTGTGCTCATGTATGGCTATGCATGTATGTGTATGTGCATAATATATGTAAAACACATACCAATATATATGTTTGTCGAGCTCACGAGCCAATTCGAGCCGAGTATTAGGAAACTCGAGCTCGGCTCGGTAATGTAACGAGCTTAAGTTTCTAGCTCGAGCTCGCTCGTTAAGGTGATGAACCGAGCCGATCCGAGCAATTAGCGAGCCGAGCCTCGAGCTGCTCGCGAGCAGCTCGGCTCATTTACAGCCCTAGACAGGAGTAAGTAACTGCAGGTGAGAGAGAAAAAGAGTTGTTGAACCAATTTTTAATTTTAATTCATATTAAACCCATTCTCAACCCATTACACAATATAGACGGGTTTGATTGGGTTGGGTTACAAGTGGGCAAATTTAGATGGATTAATTAAGAAATATGAGTTAGAATTACCACCTCTACTATTTAGTGTTTTAAGGGGGTCCATTGAAGATGCTGATCTTGCGATGCATGTGAAATGATGAATTAGTTCTTGTGTACTTATTCAAATGCAAGAATTTGCGTTGCCGTTTGCTTTTTTACAACGTAACTCTCCGACTGTTGGAGAATTTTCCTGGTCAACTTTGTTACGTATTTCAGTTTTTTTGGATTAACTTCAACTGGTTTGATTCTAATAGAGCAGTCTTTTTCATGTTTTGGGCACGTTAATTCAAACTAAAATATAATTGACCACTATACTAGATGCATGGACCCATTGCTGACGAAAAGATAAATAAAATAAATTATAGAGACAGGGTTAGGCCGTGTTCAAGCTTCTTTGTAAACCTTATTTTTTAAAAAGAAGATAATTTTAAATTTAAATATAATAAAAATAAAAAATAATTTTTTGATTTTTTTTTGCACCGTTTGAAAAATCTCAACTAGATCTATAAAACAAAGTCCATATTGATAGACAAATTGTTTGAGTAAATACATAATTTTTGAACTTGAAATTAATTTTTTTTTTAAAAAGAAGATTTAATAAGAAACTGGAACGGGACCTTAGCTGCCAAAGGACTTAAAACAATGCTAGAGAAGCTAAATTTTATTTTTGGACTTGTAATAGGAATTTGGGGGTGCTGTAGTGCACCCCCGCACTATACGTGTAGTGCGGCCAATCCGGCTACACTCACATGCCGCTTTTTTAAAAGAGAAGAGAGATTAGATCATGTTTACTAATTCCAACACCCGTTCAAAATTCTGATAGAAAAATTGATTAGGATTCTTTGAGATTAACCTTATCTACTAATCGTATATAAGAGTATATTTTTTTTACGAATTTTGACATTTTCAAGCCAACTCGGCCTTCAACTCGGCTCGTTGCTATTTGTTAGCCGTGTAACTTTTTGAAGCATTCACAAAATGGACTCATATTCAACCCATACTGGGGGAAGAATAGAGGAGAAGAAAGGGGAAAAAGAAGGAAACGAAATTTTTTTTTAAAAAAAAAATAATAATAATAATAAAAGAAAAACGGGTCAGGTTAGGCGGGTTTGGGTTTGACTTGACTCGTATTCAACCCGACCCGTTTAAACCCGTTTATTATTCGACCCATATTTGATCTGCCCATATTCAACATGTGACCCGTTTTAACCTGTCTAAACCCAACCCAACCGGCCCATTTGCCACCTCTACTAAATAGCTTGAATGGTTAAAATTTTACCTAGTGAATGTGTAGAAATTACCTCCAATTGACTACATAAGTTGGTCCATAAACTTATCACTCTATACATTTAGCCACCCGTTTATGTACTCATTAAATTTTGTGGGCCCAATTTTCTAATACAAAAACACTTTTTCGATTTTATGTGATAATGTGAAGTTTCGAAATGATGTTAAAAAAAGCAACTTCCTTTTTGGCGGGAAACAAAGATGAAATTGGAGGAATATATATTTGGGCCCAATTTACAAATTAAAGAGTTTATGGGATAAAATGTGAGGTTTTCAAAATGTAGTTGCAACGAAAATAGTCCTTCTCTACATGGAAACAAAATTGACGTTGGGAGGGATTTTCCAAAAACGAAGGATTAACACTCCTCACTTATTTAAAGACTTCATTTTGTCTCTTATTTTATTAGGGGTTTCATACAATTAAATTAACTAGTCCATTGGGGATATAATCTACCAAATAAACTAATGACCCCTTATTGATAATGGATCTCATTTTTATAAAAAACTTCCATTCAGCCATTCAATTTTAACTATTCCATTGGAGAAGTTCTAACCTATTAGAACTCTGGACGAATTCTTCAGTTATTTAAATGCCAAAAATTCATCTAAAACCCACAAAACTCCCAATTTCTACCCACAGCCATGGCTATCTTCAACTTCCAAATCATGCTATATTCTCTCTCCATGTTGATCTTCTGCATTCTATTTCTTCAAACAACACTGACCTTCAACCTGGCAAACTTAGGCGATCAAGATCGAAAGGCTAACATAACAACATTCGGAGGAGCCAATATCTCAACCCAAGGCCTCCAACTCACCGATCTGCAAAACCAAGTCGCTAAAGCATGCAACTTACATCGACCGCCTTCACCTTTGGGATAATTCCACTGGAAACTTAACAGATTTCTCTACTTATTTCGTTTTTGTGATTAATTTGGAAGGGCGTCCCAATTTCGTCAATGGTCTCGCCTTCTTTCTCGCTCCAAATTGGTGACATTCCGGAACTAGTGGTGCAATGGGCCTCCCAATTGACCCAGTTAAGATAGTACGTACCCACCAGCCCCTTTGTTGCTGTGGAGTTTGATACGTTCTGGAATGGTGAGGGTTGGGACCCGGGCAATGTCGGCCAGGATCCTCATGTAGGTATCGATGTCAATTCTCTTACATTAAATGTTACTGCCGTTTGGTACGCTAACATAACTCATGGGATCCAGAATGAGGCTTGGATTAGTTATAATTCAAGTTCAAAAAATTTAAGCGTAGTTTTTACTGGCTCAACTAATACTACTAGAGTTAATGATACCATTCATTTAATTATTGATTTGAGGGATTACTTTCCTGAATGGGTGACATTTGGGTTCTCAGCTGCAATAGGGCCGTGGTTTGGAAAAAATACTGTAAAATCATGGGAATTAACAGGAATGTTACAGATCCAGTGAAACCAAGATCGAAAAAAATCTCCCTTGGAGCTGTGGTGGGATTGGTTGTCAGTTCGGTTATTTTGGTTGGATTTGGCTTTCGGAGGAAAAGTACTAGAGCAAAAGAAGAGGATGAGTTTGAAGTTGAGATGTCCATGGAAAACGAATTCGAGTCCGGTATTGGGCGGAAGAAATTTTACTACGGCCAACTATCTCGGCCAACAAAAGCTTGGAGAGGGAGGGTTCGGTGGGGTTTATAGAGGTTTCTTGAGCGAATTAAATTCTTATATTGCTATCAAAAGGATATCAAAGGGGTCAAAACAAGGGATAAAGGAGTACGCAACGGAAGTGAATATCATTAGGCAGTTGAGGCATAGGAATTTGGTTCAACTCATCAGTTGGTGCCATGAAAAGAAAGAACTACTCCTTGTTTACGAGTTCATGAAAAATGCCAGCTTAGATTTCCATCTTTTCAAAGGGAAAAGCATGTTGACATGGGGAACAAGGTATAAAATCGCGCAAGGTTTGACCTCGGCATTGCTTTATCTACATGAAGAACGGGAGCAATGTGTAGTACATAGAGACGTAAAATCAAGCAATGTGATGCTAGACTCCCATATCATTGCCAAATTGGGAGATTTCGGGTTAGCTAGATTTGTTGATCACGAGAAAGAGCCCCAAACAACTGCTTTGGCGGGGACCATGGGGTACTTGGTACCGGAATGTGTGGTAACAAGTAAAGCTAGTTAGGAATCAACTGTTTACAGCTTTGGTATTGTGGCGTTGGAAATAACTTGCGGGAGAAAACCATTTGATTCAGAAGGTGCCAGAGCCTCAACTGAGACTGGTGGAATGGGTTTGGGACTTCTCAGGAATGGGAAGATTACTCAAAGTAGTGGATGCAAAAGTATGCTTAGATTTTGATGAGCAAGAAACAAAACAATTGATGATTGTTGGTCTTTGGTGTGCTCACCCGGATCTCAATTTCCGGCCAAAAATTAGACAGACAATTCATGTACTTAATTTTAAAGCCCCACTACCAATTCTCTCACCAAAACTGCCCACGCTATCATTTTTTTCTCCTCCATTGAACGCTACCACCACTAGTTATAGCACCAGCAAAACCAATAATAAAGCTGTACTTACAAAAAAACAGATTCTTTTAAGTTCACCTCATCTTCTACTGCTTCATGAGCCTTCATCCCCATTTATATCACTTTTCATCTCCATTTTGCATTTTGCATTGTGGATCGTAGGTCGTAGATTTTTGGATGAGTTTTGGATTTTGCATTTTGCATTGTATATCGTAGATATATTGTAGATTTTTGGATTATAATGAGAGTTTGTAAGTTGGTTCAAATAGTATGAGTAGTCAATTTTTCATCCTATTGGTCTTGATGATTTTAGACTTCAGGACTCTATTGTTAGAGGTTGTACGTAGATTAGATTTTTGATCTTCACGTTGGGGATTAACTTGCACTTCCGTTGTCATAAGTTTTGCTTCTTATCGTTAATAGAAAATCTTTGTACTACCAGGTCCAGTAATTGAGTTTATTACCATTCCACCATGAGAAAAGATGCAAGTACAGTCGGAGTTTCCAATTTTTAAAGGCTTCTGAAATCTCTTTACAGTAGCAATGAAGACTTCGAGAAAGGAGGGAATTTTACACCATAACAGTCTGGGTTATTTTTGTCTTTATTCAAAAAATCATGAGTTTCAATCAAAAATTTTATTTTTTCAATTCCTTTAATCAAGACAAATCAACAAGTCACAAAAGTTTGACTCAAAACAAATAAGGAGTTTTTAAATATCCATCTTCAGATCTCATTCCAAGTAAGTTATCATCCCGGTCACTTTTTGGGGTTAAGTTTTCATCCTCACTTTTAAAAAAACGCAACTTCGCCCTGATTGCAACATGTAACATATTTTTTTGTACCCTATATAGGCAAAAAATTTTGAGACTAAAATGTAACTTTTTAGGTCCCTATCGTTATTTTCGGATAGGAACAGTAACTAAAATCCCTTAATTTAAGTTACCATTTTCAATCCCTCAATCCATGGCAGGTGGAATCCATTAATCCTCAATCCCTGACATAATTCAATTAGCATTTTCATCCATAGCGAGACGAATTCCTCATCCATAAGAATTCTACACCGCAGGTCGACTTACACAATTCCAAAGGAATTTCATCCATAGGAATTTTACATAATTCTTCATCCGGGCCACCGTTGCCGATCAACACCATCGTTGCCGACCGGCACAGTCAAAACCATCATTAAAATTGATTCATCTCTCTCTTGATCAAGACTGTCACCGTCACCACCGCCGCCTGGCACATCCGCCTCACCATCTCCAACCAGCTCCGTCAACCCATGGTTAATTTGAAGGAGATGCAAGAGTGGCGACGCATGAATCAGCAGGGCAAGGGCATGGAGGAGATGATCGCGGTAACAGGTTAAAGGTCTTTAATTGTAAGAATTGCAATGTTAAATCAACCGAATCAATTTTTGGAGTTCTAACTTGAGAAGAAGGGTACAGAGGAACGTGGGGTTTGGTTGGGCACTTTTGTTTTCTTGTTTATTTTTTCGATTATAAATCATGGTCCTAGAATCATGGGGTATTCTCTTTGGTTCATGAAATCATGGCGTATTCATGAGATCATGGTGTATTAATTATTTTTTGTGATAGGCAAGGTCATGGTGTATTCATGAAATCATGACTCAGATTTGTATTTTTTAAATAACCATGGTATATTCATGAAATCCACCATGTTTTAGTGTATTTATGAAATCGTAATTGTTTTGGTTTGATTCAAGTTAAAATATAAAAGGTCAGCGATATTTTCAATTAATTTGTTCATGTGTGTTCATGAATAAAATATAGTGAATTCATGTGTTCTTATGAATAAAATGATGTACGGATTTGTATTCATGTTTTTATTCATATTTTTTTGATGTACAGATTTGGATTGGATTAATTTATTCATATTTTTTTGATTAAATTATGGTGTATTCCTAGAATCATGGTGTATTTTCTTTTAATTCATGAAATCATGGCTTGGACTTGAATTTTTCTTAATTAAATCATGGTGTATTCATGAAATCGATCATGTTTTGGTGTGTTCATGAAATCGTAGTTGTTTTGGTTTGATTTAAGTTCAAATATAATGGTAGTCAATCATATTTTAAATTTTCGATTGGTGAAATCAGAAACATTCACTTTCTTAAGCTCGTCCAGAGAGAGAAAGAGCCGCCGCTAGAGAGAGAAAGACTTTTCGATTCCAGATCTAGGGGAGGCGGGGCCTCCGCCTCTCTCACCATCCTCCCCCCCGCTCCTCCTTGCCCTCCTCACCTCTCCTTTCTCTCTTCACTGTGTTCTCCATGATCTGCAGGTTTCGAGCGACGGCTTGTTAGGACGGCAAGGGTTCCTCCAACCAGCTTCGCCGGCGGATGGTGGCTCTTCTGGCCCGTTCCTCTTCCATCGTCTCCAGATCTGTTTTGTTCCTGGTCCGACGACGAGCAATAAGGTGTGCGATTAGTGTTTGGGGTTTCCATTTTTATTCTGTTTTTTTTTAGTTTTCCTTTTCTATCGGCGAGTTTCCCCTGTCCGATTCTGTACCAGTTTGGGTGTTCCAGATCTGGTGGGTGATGGTGGTGGGCGAATAATACAGCGCCTATTGAGGAATGGTCCGATGTTGGTGGTCACTTTGTCTCTGCATGTTTGTTTTGGGGTGGTGGGTTCCGGTGGTGTTGTTGGGGTTAGTGGTGGTCCGGTGGTGTTTGTTTGGGCTGAGCAGCAATCGGCTGGATGAAGACTGGTCTTCGGTCGCCATAGTCCGGTGGTTCAGGCCAGTGAGTGTGGTTTTTGTCCATGAGACCTGTTTGATTTTAGTTGTTTTGTTGTTGTATTGCCTCCAAATTTCAGTGATGCTTATTTGTTAGGGTTTGAGCTGTCCTCTGTAATCTGGACCTAGATTGATTCTTATGTACCGGCGTTATTGCGGGGCTTGCTTCGGCAGTAGGTGCCGGATCAACGTTTAGGTTGCTTTGATTCTTTCCTGTATTTGTTCTGAAATTTGTTTGCCCGATGGGCTGTTGAATGAATTACTCTTTACAAAAAAAAAATTTTCTTATTTAAAATTATTATAATTTATAAAAATAATTCATGAAAAACATGGTCAATTCCATCATGTTCCAGAAGGTTTTATGATAATACATGGTAGACATGGAAAAATAAACATGATTTTTGAATTTAAATCGGTGAAAAATAAATTTTGAAATCCTCTTTTCTAATTATCTCCAATAATTATTGTAAGTGAATCCCACTAAATTAGGAAAGGGTTGAATCCCATTAAATTAGAAAATTATTGAATTCAACTAATTTAGGAAGGCTATATCACATATGTATATCCTAACAGGGTAAGATAGGTAATTCATCTTTGAAATGATGAAAACATAACTGTTCAAAATGACTGAAATAGATACTTACGTAAGATTAGTTCTGAGGATGAATATTTAAGTCACCCAACAATCAAATGCAAATAAAAAATTAAATAAAGATAAAAAAATAAATTACTTATCTTTTTAATCCGAACTCACACAACCAACTTAACCAGCTAACTACCAACTAATCCAGCTCTGACGTGGACTTCACTTGAACTTCATAAGGGCTGTGATCAGCTGTGGCGGGACCAGCTAAGGCTGCTGCAGCTGTGATCGATCTCCTTTACAGCAACATTGTTGTAGGGACGACAAATTCAAAAATTATACAACTACACCTAAAATCACCCATTTAAATACATATTCTCTCACAAAATACAAGGGTCCCATGCACATGCATTGCACACATAGTGTGTGTCGGACCTTTATGTTTTGTGAAAAAGTTTGTATTTGAGTGTATAATTTTGGGTGTCGTTGTAGCATATCTCCGACAAATTAAGGCATCAATTTCCCAGTTCAAGACTTTAGGTGTTGAAGGTTTAGCTTCAACTCTCTGCTGAAACATCGAAATAATTTACTCCCTTCGTCCCCATTTAAGTGTTCACTACAGTTTTGCATGCCATTTTAATTGCTTAAATCTGTCAATTTATATTGCTAAATATATTCAATAAGGATTTTGTTTAATAAATTTCAATTATTTTTATTAGACAATAATTTTAAAAACATAATATATATATATA
>BPLS01031682.1:0-13338 GCA_019656275.1 Rhododendron kiyosumense | reverse complement strand
CCACCACAACGGCGTCACCACCTTCACAACCTCTACCACCACCACTCCACCACCACCGCCACGCCCCCACCACCATCTCTACCACCACCATGGCTCCACCACTCCCACCACCTCTATCACCATCACGCCCCCATCACCACCTCAACCATCACGTCGCCGCCGCCACCACCCCGCCCCGACCACCACCACCACAATGACCAAATGCACTATACATATTTTTCGTTATATATTTAGACTGCAAATTTATGCTTTTAGACTGCAAATTATTAAATGAACACTAACGCCCATGACAATTTCGACTTCAAATTTGTTAATTAAACACCAACGCCAGAGAAAATTTAGACTGCAAATTTGCACTTTTAAACTGCAAATAAATGCACTTTCGTAAACTTTGCGGTCTAAAAATGTAAATTTACAGTCTACACAAAAATTTAGACTGCAAATTATTAAATGAAAACAAAAGCTAATGAGAATTTAGACTGCAAATTTTCACTTTTAGACTGCAAATTTGTTAAATGAACACCAACCCCAGAAAAAATTTAGATTGCAAATAAAGGCACTTTCGTAAACTTTGCAGGCTAAAAGTGTAAATTTGCAGTCTACACAAAAATTTAAATTGCAAATTATTAAATGAACACTAACGCTAATGACATAAAAATTTAGACTGCAAATTATTAAACGAGCACTAACACTAATGAGAATTTAGACTACAAATTTGCTCTTTTTAGATTGCAAATTTGTTGTTTGAATACCAATGCCAAAAAAAATTTAGACTGCAAATTTATACTTATTGATTGCAAATGAAGGCACTTTCATAAATTTTGCAGTCTAAAAGTGCAAATTTGCAGTCTATACATAAATTTAGACTGTAAATTATTAAATGAGCACTAGCGCCAATGAGAGTTTAGACTGCAAAGAGAAAATTTAGACTGCAAGTTTGTACTTTTAAAATACAAATAAGGCACTTTCGTAAACTTTGTAGTCTAAAGGTGTAAATTTGCAGTCTACACAAAAATTTAGACTGCAAATTATTAGATGAACGTAACGCCAATAAGAATTTAGATTGCAAATTTTCACTTTTAGACTGCTAATTTGTTAAATGAATACCAATGCCAGAAAAAATTTAAACTGCAAATAAATACACTTCGTAAACTTTGCAATCTAAAAGTACAAATTTGTAGTCTAGACAAAAATTTAGACTACAAATTATTAAATGAACACTAACGCTAATGAAAATTTAGACTGCAAATTTGCACTTTTAGACCGCAAATTTGTTAATTGAACACCAATGCCTGAGAAAATTTAGACTACAAATTTATAATACTTTTAGACTGCAATAAATACACTTTCGTAAACTTTGCAGTCTGAAAGTGCAAATTCATAGTCTACACACAAATTTAGACTGCAAATTATTGAATAAACACTAACACCAATGAAAATTTAAACTGCAAATTTGCACTTTTAGACTGCAAATTATTTTCTTAAAACACTAACGCCAATGAGATATCAGAAAAGCAAGTGTGACCCAGAAAGAATGTGAATTACCAAAGAAGAAGTGGTGGTGGTGGAGTGATGGCGGCGGCGTCGTCGTGGTGGTGTTGGTGATGGTGGAGTAGTGGTTGTGGTTGTGGTGGCGGTAGTGGTGGTGACGGTGGCGGTGGTGGTGGCGACGGCGGCATGGTGGTGGTCATTGTGCTGGTGGTGGCGACGTGGTGGTAGTGGAGTGGTGGCGGTTGTGGTGGCGGCGTGGTGGTTTTCATTTCGGTGGTGGTGGTGGAGTGATGGCGGCGGCGGTGGTTATGATGGAGTGCTGGTGGTGGTTGTGGTGATCGCTTGATGGTGGTAATTGTGGTGGAGGTGGCGGCGTTGTGGTAGTGGTGGTGGTTGTGACAGCGTGGTGGTGGAGTGATAGCGGTGGCGATGGTGGTGGTGGTGGTGGTAATTGTGGTGGAAGTGGTGCCGTTGTGGTGGTGGTGGTTGTTGTGGCGGCGTGGTGGTGAAGTGATAGCGGTGGTGATGGTGGTGGTGGAATGGTTGTGGTGGTGGCGGCTTGGTGGTGGTTGTAATTGCGGTGGAGGTGGCGGCATTGTGGTGGTGGTCGTGGCGGCAACGTGCTGGTGGTGGTAGCGGCGGCGGCAGATTGGTGGTGGAGATGGTGGTGGGGGCGTAGTGGTGGTGTTGGTGGCGGTGATGGTGGTGGAGTGATGGTGGTGGTGGTGATGGAGGTGGTAGTGGGGGCGTGGTGGTGGTGGTGGCAGCGACGTGGTGGTGGTTATTATGGTGGTGGTGGTGTTTATGTAGTTGTAATAAGATCGAAAAAAATGAAAAAATGTATTTTTTGTATTAGCCAAACAATGCCTTATTTCTTTTATATAGGTTGTTTTTGTCATTGAAATTTTTAGTGGACTAGAGGTGTTAGGAATTTTAGAAGTTGATTGGGTGGGTTAGAAACATGCTATAATGGACTTATCAAAAATTCTCCCAATTAGATATAGGCGATTCATGTGCTTAATTTTGAAACTCCTCCGCCCATTCTTCCACATAAATAGCCCGCACTTTCGTTTTTGCTCCTCCATTGAACACAACCACTAGTTCTATGACCAGCCAAAACAAATACTCAAGCTATACTTCCAACACAGATTCTTCCAAGTTCACCTCATCTTCTGCTACTTCATCTCCCTCTATATCACTTTTGAACGAAATGTAATTAAGCTGGTTCAAAATGTACGAGTAGTCCATCTTTCATCCCATAGGTCTTGATTGTTAAGATTCTTGATAATGGTTAGGCATTGTATAGATCGGCTTCTTGATTGAGCATTGTAGGAATATAGACCTAGGCAAAACTGTGTCACGCACAAACATGTATCAGAATTCAGACGATTCCAGATACAATTATGTTCAAATTTGCGTTTCAAATTTTTATGTTCAAATTTGCTCTTCAGTAGTTGTAACGTTTGCTTCTTCTTGTTTTTTTCTTCCTTTATTGGAAATCTTTGTTTATAGTTTTCATGTACCACAAGGTCCAGGACTTGAGATATTAACCATTCCAATATGAGAATGAATGTAAGTACTGGAGTAGTTCAAATTTTTGAATGAAAGAGGGTAATTATGAGAAAGCTGGACTAGCGTTTTACCAATTTTTTCGTCAAATTCGAATTTGATAAAAGTGAGATCCTAGCATGGGTTGGAAATGGCCTTAACATGTGCAATACATCGAACATCTACATTGCAGGAAATACACAATGGATTTAGGGAATGATTTATTGTTCATGAAAACCAACATATGCCCAATAAAAGTGATGTAGAACACATGGAGTCAATTCCATGATTAGTTGGACTATGCCAAGCCTCAGAAGCCCAAACAATTTTTAATTTCAGATTATCCGATTTTTTTGGGCAAATTTCGGACATGCTCGAAATGGGCCCAAACTCGGTGGGTTGACTTATTTTTGCGGTACAGTCAAGGCTCACCACCCTAAGTTGTGAGCTCTGGTGTTTTTTGCCTAATTCATCCATTTAGGCCTTCAATTGTTTCGTTAATAACTCTTAGAGCGTAATTTCTTTTTCGTTGATTCTTTTTAGGAAAGTTCTATTTTTCTTTCCCGTTTTAAATTTTAGGAAAAGCTCCAATTTTTGGGACTTTATATTTTCCACCTTATTTTTATTAGGGATTCAGGTTCCGCCCTATAAAAGGATTGTAAACCATTGTTTTAACTCAACTTATTTCTATTGTTTTCCAGCTTATTCTCTCTCTCTCTTCTCTGTGAGCAAGGGTTTTTTTTTTGCCCAAGATTTACTTATGACTACGAGTTGTTTATCTCGTTTGGACTAGTATGCTAACTAGTCTCACGTAAATTTCGTTGCATCAAAAAGTGAGCATGGTGGTCTACCATCGAGAGTGGGAGAAGTCGATATGGTTGTAGTTCTTCTACTATTAAAATGGATTTTGCGAATTATGGGTGGACTCATACTAGAATTCAGGAATCACCTAATTGGATTGGAGGCAATAAATTTACAATGAAATTAATTTGAGGGACAGACGTAATTATTATTTGGTGGCCCCTGATAGTGAATGTTGAGATTGATCTTCCAAAATTAATTGAGGCGCGGGTAAGACACTTGACTTATTAGAGCTCTTTCAGAACAGCTGCTGAAAAAATTATTCATCGCAACAGTACAACTTAATAAATGTAAATGAAAACGAAATAGTTGAAGAATAGACTTCAACTTTCCTTTCAAAATACATGGATCTGATTTCTTACGTGCAAACTTTAGCACACCTGGCCGCAAACTATTGCAAGTGACCGCAAATTTTTGCACTTGGCCTCATATTATTGCATCTGGCCGCCAACTATTGCACTTGGACGCCAACTATGGCAGCCAAGTGCAATAATTTGTGGCCAGGTGCAAATAAGTGCGGCCAAGGATAATAGTTTGTGGCAACGTGTGCAAAAGTATTTGTCCAAAGGTTTGTGGTCATGTGCAAAAGTTTGCATTCAAATGCAATAGTTTGCGGCTAGGTGCAATTGTTTTCCCTCGGAAAAAATTCCCTTGCCAAAAGGTAGTTGGATTTTCCTTTTTGTTCTTTAACTTGTAACACACAATGAGGCTTGGTACATTGATTAAGGAGGAGTTCAATTTTGTTCACCCACCTTTAAGAGTATGCGAACAATATACCCACTATGTTTCCAGTCTTATTTCGATGATCAGAAGGGTTCGTCTCTTATAACATATGTAATATTTTTAACTCTCCCTACAAAAAATAAGCTCAGTTAATTGAATATCTGTTTAGTTCCTTGATAAAATCACCCAATTTTTGATTTAGAAAATTTCACAGGAATTTGAACTGAAAATTGTGTTTGGATCATGAATTTGTACAGTAATTTTTTTTCATGAAATGAACTTGAAAAGAAAAGGTAATGAGATAGTAATTTAATTTACTGAATAAGCTAAATTATGTACTATTTGGTTTCTTTATCGATTAGTTTAACCGACGGACTTTATCTGTGACATGTTGGATTTTATTTTAGGTTTTGGATAAACGAGTTGGACAGTCTGCTCTTTTGAAATTTCAAACTGAGGCAGGTACGTAGTTTTGGACATTTTGGTCTTTGGACGATATTCTTAGGGTCAAAGGTTACTTGTGTCATGGTGAGATTTTAGCTTCGATCCCCATAGGTGCACAGTGAGATTTCCTACCGACAATGGCGTGATGTGACGGGCAACACTTCCTCACGGAGGTGGCGTGATACCATACCTATACTCTGATACGTGTGTGGCGGTTGGCTCTTCCTGCAGAGAATCAAGGATCCATACCTAAACAACAACAAATAAACCTTGCATTGTGCCACATAATTTCCTAATAAAATCGAAAAATAGAGTAGGTACAAACCATTCACAATAGGTATATTCTTGGCCTTTGTCATCCAAAGGAAACATGTTACATTTTCTTAGGCGACAAGACTTTGATACATATGTTATTCTATATTTAGCAATATCAAGGGATACGCCATCCAAAGATTGAGTAACTTGCGTTTGTCATACAAACAGAACATCCATAATTTGTTTTTGTCAAAATGGAGAAGATTAGCCAAGCAACACTACCATAACGGAGTTTATTACAAAAATTTTCAACAAAACTAAACTAATCATCCAATTATTATAAATGAGAAAAACACAAGGCAGCCGATGTCATCAAGTTTGCCTGCCAGCGGAGATTTGTTTTACTAATTTATCAAAGGTGATGCGGATAAAAAAAAAAAAAACCCTTATAAAAGATGACAGCCTTTTATGCATTTCGTTTTATAATCGTTGAAAATCTACGCACGTACGTAATACTCCACACTTTCTCCCAGTAACATATTTGAAACAGTGCATGCACTAGGACTAATGCATCATTCCACGTCCTAACCAAAAGAATTCTGGACGAACAAGAAGTCTACATACCACGAAACCAACCCCCGCCCAGCCACCGACCGTGCGCTGATGTGACCGTGGGACCCATCTTTAATTTTGTCAGCAAAAACAAAAAACAAAAAATGCTGAGGCTCGGGCCGTGCACCCCAACGCCAACCACTTGTCCCACCACTTGTCCCTCCCCTAAACCATACTCGATCGACTCCCCCGGCACCATCTTCTTCTCCGACATCGGCAAGTTCTGCTTCGTTGCCCACAAGATCTCCCAATCCTAAGCCTCCCTTTCCATCCGCTCGTCTTTCCTCTCCCCGCTCGACGCCCTCCACGGCGACATCGAATAGAAAATAAATTATATACACCGACGTAATTAAATATTCGTTTTCTCCAAATCAATTTGCGCTGCGTTGTCAAAACAGTGGTCCCAATTAACAGAACATGAGAACGTGATGCAATATAATTAATTTAGATGAAACAAATGTTTACACCAACAGTGTAAATAATTTAATCTCTACCGAATAATGATATCCTCTTGATGTTCAGCAAGAGTGGGAATAGTGAGTTGTTGCGGCTCGCGCTGTGCGTGAGGGCCAAGGTAGCGTACTTGATTAGCGTGACGTTGAGCGAGGCAAATAGGCTGGTGGGGATGTGTGATTTGAATCTGTACTTGCCGCTAGAGCTAGAGGGACTTGTGCGTGTTCGATCCGGCGCCGGTGACGTCGACAACAATCTAGATGGTGTTTGGGGACACGGTGGCAGTGGTTGTGGTGGTCGCCGGTGGTGATGGGGTAGCCTCCGGTCGTGCACTAGGTCCTACTCTCTCTCTCTCTCTTTGAACTTCAGGGAATTTATCCCTTAGCGTTTTGTATTTGTGTTTTGATTTTCGCACTTTAATTTTATACTCAGGCGCTCTACTTTGTATCAATTAAAAGTCAAGTGTCTCTGTACAAAAATTGAGCGCGAAAATCAATTTCTTTTATTTTTTGGCGGTAAAAGAGTGGGTCCAACCGCCACATCAGCGATTGGTGGCAGGGCAGGGGTTGGTTTTGTGGTACGTAGACTTGCTGCTGGACGAATTCTTCGGGTTAGTAATTCTTCGGTTATTTAAACGCCAAAAACTAATCCAAAACACACAACTCGATCCCAATTATTTCTCCCCACAGCTAGCCATGGCTATCTTCAACTTCCAAATGCTGCTATATTCTCTCTCCCTATCCTTCTGCATTCTATTTCCTCAAACAACTTCACTAACCTTTAACCTGACAAGCTTTAACGATCCAAAGGTCAACATAATCCTTACACCAATCTCAGAAGCCAATATCTCAACCCAAGGCCTCCAAAACACCTCCACCGAATGGAACGTCAATGGGGGACTACACGTCGGTAGAGCAACTTACATCGAACCCCTTCACCTCTGGGATAAATCCACTCAGAAGTTAGCAGATTTCAATACCCATTTTGTTTTTGTGCTTGATTCGCGAGAGAGTCTCAAATTCACCGATGGTTTCACCTTCTTTCTCGCTCCAGATGGATGGAATCCCATGGCTGGTGGTGCAATGGGCCTCCCAATTGACAATCCATATTCGACAACACCCACTGGCCGCTTTGTTGCTGTGGAGTTTGATACGTGGAGGAACCCTTGGGACTGGATCAAATTAACCACTCATGTAGGTATTGATGTAAATTCTGTTGTACCAGATGTTAAAATTGTTTGGTATTATAACATAACTCATGGGATGCAGAACGAGGCTTGGATTAGGTATGATTCAAGTTCGCACACTTTAAGAGCAGTTTTTACTGGTTCTATTGGTAATACCAGAGTTGATGATACCATTCTTTTTAATGTTGATCTGAGGGAACACTTACCTGAAAGCGTAAATATTGGGTTCTCAGCTGCAACAGCTGTTGGAAATTTTGAGACACATACTGTAAAATCATGGAAATTTTGTTCAAGTTTGGAAATTGATGAGACAGATAATATACTGTTACAACTGAAGAACATGTAAACTTGAGTTGCTTTCCTAACAGCTCATGAAAAGCGCATGGTTTACTGTTTGAGATCAGCTGTGAAGACATTTTTAGTTTCTGTAATATATTTTGAGATTTGCTCAATCAATGTCAGTTTATCACATATTTATTTATTTTTTCTTTTGTTTAGCCTATAAATAGGCTTGTAATATGACTATGTAAGTATGCAAATAAGGGTGATCAAAGTGAGTGAGAAAGTGTAAGAGAAATCCAGTTTCTCGGTATAATACAATTGAGTATTTGTGAAATAAAAAGTTTGTGAGAGTAAGAATGATACTCCTCTGTTTGCATCCGTGGTATCAGAACACTAGGCTAATCCAACAAAACAAATCTTTGTCAAAAACATACCTTCAAGGGTCTACTGCTATTTTCACCCAGAATTTAGCTCACTCAAAACTATATATGCTCGGATTTTGGTGCGTAAGAAACACAACAATTGATGATTGTTGGTCCTTTATATGTTCATCTGGATCATAATTTTCGGCCTAAAATTAGATAGGCGATTCATGTGCTTAATTTTGAAGCACCTCTGCCAATTCTGCCACATAAATAGCCCATGTGATGTAGAACACATGGAGGCTGAATTTCATGAGCAATTGAACCGGTCGAAGCCTCAGAAACTCAAACGTTACTTAATTTCAAACTATCCAATTTCGTAAATTTTGGATGAGCTCGGATTGGGCCCAAACTTGGTGGGTTGACTTATGTTCGCTCTACGGTCAAGACACACGACCCTAGGGTCATGACACATGGTGGATTTCGGCCTATTTCATCTGTTTAGGCCTTCAACTTAATAATTTTTTTGTTTTAGGAAAGTTTTCATTCGTTAATAACTCTGAGACTATAATTCCATTTTGGTTGATTTTGTATGGGAAAGACTTTTTTTCTTTCCTTTTTTCAATTCTATTATTTTTTCAAATTTTGGGAAACTTTGTTTTTAAGTTAGGGTTTTGCTAGGGTTACATCTTTTTCATAAAAGGGTTGTAATCTCATTATGTAAGGAGCTTTTTGATCAATAATATTTAGACTTTAATTATCTCTTTGTTAATTCCGTTATGGTGAGTTCTGACACCCGCCAAAACCAATGTTCAATCAATACTTACAACACAGATTCTTCCAAGTTCACCTCATCTTCAGCTGCTTTAATTCATCTCCCTCTACATCACTTTTGAATAAAATGTAATTAAGCTGGTTCAAAAAGTATATACGAGTAGTCCATTTTTCACCAATGGTTTTTGACTATTTAGATTCTTGATAATTGTTAGGCATTGTATATATAGTTCGGCTTCTTGATTGAGCATTGTTGGAACACGGATCAAGGCAAAACTGTCACATACGAACATACATTAGACAGTTCCGGATACAATTATTTACGATTCTATGTTTCAAGTTTTTATTCCCAGACTTTCCTTTATAGCTTTGGAGTCGTGGCTTTGGAAATGGCATGTGGAAGAAGACCAATTGGTCGCGAGGGTGAAGAAGATGAGACAACAAATTTGGTGGGGTGGGAGTGGATACCACTGCATGTCCCCGTCCCCGAATCTATTCAATCCCCGTCCCTGCCCTGTTGGGTAATTTCTTTAAATCCTCCTATCCCGTCCTCAACAAGAAACAGAAATTTCCGTAGGGAATTGGGGATCCAAAAAAAAAACCCTTGCATTGTTCCACACAATTAATGTCCTAACAGAATCAAAAAAGAAAAAAGGGATCCATCTCCCGGTGACGTTCAAAATAGAAATTGCAGAGCGAATTTCACAGTGATGTTCTTGGCCTCAAACTGAAGTCTAATCCAATAACAGGGGATTTTGCATACCAGTGGAATTACCCAACTTGGCCCGGATTTTCATCAGCGAGAAATGGAACGATTGATGATTTGGTCTTTGGTGTGCTCACCCTGATCACAATTTCCGGCCTAAAATTAGACAGGCGATTCATGTGCTAAATTTTGAATCTCCTCCGTCCATTCTTCCACAAAAACAGCCCACACTATCATTTTTTCCTCCTCCACTGAACGCCACCACTAGTTCTATGACCAGTCAAAACAATTACTCAAGCTGTACTTCCAACACAGATTCTTCCAAGTTTACCTCATCTTCTACTACTTCATCTCTCTATGTATCACTTTTGAATGAAATGTAAGCTGGTTCAAAAAGTACGAGTAGTCCATTTTTCATCCTATAGGTCTTGATTGTTTAGATTCTTGATAATTGTTAGGCATTGTATAGATCGGCTTCTTGATTGAGCAATGTATATAGGAACACAGATCTAGGCAAAACCGTGTCACATACAAACATGTATCAGACAATTCCGAATACAATAATGTTCAAATTTGCGTTTCAAATTTTTATTCCTAGACTTTTCCTTTATGATCTCTAGGTTGGGAATTAGCTTGCTCTTCAGCAGTTTGTAACGTTTGCTTCTTCAATTTTTTTACTGAAAGTGGGTGATTATGAGAGGGCTGGAAGTTGCCATCCGCGTTTAAAATGGATTTCGCGAATTATGGGCGGACTCATATATACTAGAATTTTGCCATCCGCGTTTAACGTGGTGCGGCACCTAATTGACACGGATTACAAGACTTTGAAAATTATGGTTACCTGATTGGATTGGAGGCAATAAATTTACAATGAAAATTTGAGGGATAGACGTAGTTATTATTTGGTGGCCCCTAATAGTAAATGGTGAGATTGATCTTCCAAAATTAATCGAGGCGCACATAAGTTAGCTCGAACACCTGACTTATTAGAAGAATGAGGTTATTATTTGACAGATGTTGGATAGGAGTTTTCAAGACTTAAAAGTTATTCTTTGCAACAGTAAATGTAAATGAAAACGAAATAGCTGAAGAATAGACTTCAACTTTCCTTTCAAAATGGTTTATAATCTGAAATATCGTCAGATGACTTCGCTAATGAGATATTATTGATTGAGAGAAATTTATTCATGACTTCACGTAATATCAGCCGTTCAAAATATTTTTATTTTGAACGGCCGACATTGGCCACCGTACAGAAAGCCCAATTAAAAGGTTTTTCTCTTATTGACTATGCCTTGGATTCAAAATCTTAAGATTGACATGCAAATCATACTTTATGTACAGAGGATCATTTCTGAAAAGATCAATAAATTTATAAAAAATGAGGTTCTTGACACGTGTCTTTATAAGAGTTCTCCATGGCAAGAGAAGCATTTTGATTAGGATATACTACTGAGATTGAGTTACAAACCATTACCGTCAAACATCCTTGGCGTCTGTCATCCAAACGAAATATCTATTTTGTTTTTTTTATTGGTCAAAATGTAGAAGATAATACTCTGTTTCAAAATGTTTGTCCAGTTTGCAAAACGGAGTATTAAAAAATAATAAAATTTTTGCAAGAAAAAATCAAAAGTTTTTTAACAACTTATTTGATATCAATGAATATTTTTTATTTGTGAAAAGAGTTTTTTCTTGAAAAAATTGTATTATTTTAACACTTCATTTGTGGACCGAATAAACATTTTGGGACGAAGGGAGTAATAGCCAAGCAGCACTTGCATAACGGAATTCGTTACAAAAATATCAGACAAAATCAAACTAATCATCTAGTTATTATAAATGAAAAAAATACAAACAATCGATGTCATCAAGTTTGGCATCAATTAGTTTGCCTGCCGGCGGAGATTTATTTTTCTAACTTATAAAAGGTGACAGTCTTTTTAAGTTTCACGCATGACATTTTATAATACTCCGTAGTTGAAAATCTACACACGTAACAGATTTGAATCAGTACACAATTAGGACTAATTCATCATTCTACATCCTAACCAAAAGAGCTCTGGACGAACAATAGAGGTCCGGTATGATTCATGATACTGGATCCATAAAATTGTCCATAAAAATTTTGGACCGTCTAAATTCACTTCAAAGTGAGTCTGAACCGTCCAGATTCTTTCGTCGACAGTTTCAAGGATCCTATTACTTTTGTGAATAAGTCTACGTACCACGAAATCAACCCCTGCCCAGCCACTGACCGCCAACGTGGCGGTGGGACCCATCTTTATTTTCGTCAGAAACAAAAAACAAAAAATGCTGAGGCTCGTGCCATGCGCATCGTGCACCCCAATTCCAACCACTTCTTCCACCACCTCTCCCTCCCCCCAACCCTCCTCAACTCCCCCGGCACCATATTCTTCTCTGGCGTCGTCAAGTTCCGCTTCGTCCCCCACAAGATCTCCAAAACCCAAGCCTCCCTCTCCAACCGCTCCTCCTTCCTCTTTCCAACTCGATGCCCTCCACGGCAACATCGAATTGACAATAAATTATATACACCGACAGTGTAAACATTTGTTTCCTCCAAATTAATTACATTACGCCACATTGTCATGTTCGACTAATGATGATATCCTCACGAATTGTGATGTTCAGCAAGGGTGGGAATAGTGAGCTGTGGAGGCTTGCCAAGGTGGCGTACTTGATTAGCGTGACGTCCAGCGAGGCGAATGGGCGGTTGGGGTTGTGTGATTTGAATCTATACTTGCCGCTAGAGCTAGAGGGAGTTGTGTGCGTTCGATCTGGGGCCGGTGACGTCGACATCGATCCAGATGGTGTTTGGGGACACAGTGGCAACGGTGGTGATGATGGGGTCGCCTCTGAGCACGCACTGGGTCCTACTCTCTCTCTCTCTCTTTCTCTCTCTCTCTCAACTTGGGGAATTTACCCCTCTGTGTTTTTTGTTTTTTTGCGGAAAAAGAGTGGGTCCCACCGCCACGCCAACCATCGGTGATTGGGCGGGGGTTTGGTTTCGTGGTAGTAGCTAGACTTGCTGCTAGATGAATTCTTTAGTTGTTTTTTATGAGAATAAATTATATATATCAGCGATATAAATATATATTTGTTTCATTCAAATTAATTACATTATCAATTATCGTTAAAACAGTAGTCTTAATTAATAGAATATGATGACATAACATAACGTAATTGATTTGAAGAGAAAATATTTGCATCAGCGTGGTAAATAATTTAATCTCATTTTTCTTTGGGTAAGTAATTCTTCGGCTATTTAAATGCCAAAAACTAATGCAAAACACCCAACTCCCAATTTTCTCCCCACAGCCATGGCTATCTTCAAGTTCCAAATCTTGCTATATTCTCTCTCCCTATCCTTCTGCATTCTATTTCCTCAAACAACTTCACTCACCTTCAACCTGAAAAACTTAGGCAATCAAGATCAAAAGGCCAACATAAAATTGTTCGGCGCAGCCTATATCTCACCCGGAGGCCTCCAAGTCACCTCCAACGAACGCAGCGCCAATATGCAGCAACAAGTTGGTAAAGCCACTTACATCGACCGTCTTCACCTCTGGGATCATTCCACTGGAAAATTAGCAGATTTCTCCACCCATTTCGTTTTCGTG
>BPLS01031679.1:111292-127012 GCA_019656275.1 Rhododendron kiyosumense | reverse complement strand
CTCTTTTGCATGAAAGCGTTCCAGCGGGACTTTGATGGTTGTTGTCCAGCCGGGTTGAAGACAGTATCCCATGCCATTGTGAAAAAATGTGAAGGATTACCACTTGCAATTGTGACAATAGGCGCTCTCTTGTCCACAAAAAGTAAGGATGCATTCGAATGGCAAAGATTCTATGATAACCTTGGATCCCAATTGGAAAGGAATCAACATCTCACAAACGTCACGAAAATTTTGCTCCTTAGTTACCATGACCTGCCTTACTTCCTTAAACCATGTTTCTTGTACTTTGGCATAATACCTGAGGACTATCAAATCACCCGTGGAAGATTAATCCGACTGTGGATAGCCGAGGGTTTCATTGAAGGACAAAAAGGAAAAACGTTGGAAGAAGTTGCAGAAGAACACTTAACTGAGCTTATTCATAGAAGCTTGGTTCAAGTTCCATCGAGAAATTTTTATGGTAGAATTAAGACATGTCAGGTCCATGATGTAGTCCACGAGATCATCCTTGCAAAGTGTGAGGAGTTGGGCTTTTGTCAAGTTTTGAGAGAAGCATATCCAAGTTGGGACAATGAAACTCGACGATGGTCAATGCAGATGCGAAACGTAACGAATAAGGATTGGGAAACCATGAGTAGTACCAAATCAAGAATTCGTTCCGTTTTTATTTTCTCAGTGGGGGAGTTGCCAAAGCAGCAGTTATTGGGCACTCTAGCCGGTAATTTCAAGCTTGTGAAAGTACTAGATCTTCAGGGTGCTCCTCTCAATCAACTTCATGAAGAAGTGGGAAATCTTCTTCATTTGCGATACTTAAGTGTCAAGAGGACAGCAGTGCGGATAATTCCAAAGTCCATTGGAAATCTACACAACCTACAAACTTTGAACTTCAAAGCCTCGCTGGTGTCTGTGCTACGAATTGGGATCTTAAGTAGACTCCGTAAGTTGCGGCATCTTATCGGAAGTTACTGTGTGGAGATACAAGGAGGGATTGGGCATTTAGAAGAGTTGCAGACGTTGGAGAGAATAATGGCAAACGATGATTTAATCAAAGAGCTAGAAAATTTGAGGCAATTAAGGAAGTTGAGTATTGAGCACGTGAAAAGAGAACACATGAAGGCTCTCTATACCGCCGTAGAGAAGATGAATCACCTTCAATCTTTGGAGGTTGAATTTATACAAGGCAACACAGTTCTGGATTTGCATTCTCTTTCTTCTCCCCCCAAATCTCTTCAATGTCTCCGCTTGATTGGACATTTGGAAATGTTGCCAAACTGGATATCGAGACTCGATAATCTAGTTTCCCTAGTTCTATTTAATTCACGGTTGACCGGTGCTCATGCAATAAAAGCTCTTCAAGCATTACCTAATTTGATAGAACTTAGTGGAGAACGATGGTACGATGGAGAACAATTGTATGTCGACGTCGGAGGGTTTCCGAAGCTTAAGCAGCTATCCCTCAGACTCTTATGGAGATTGAATTCGGTTATAATAGAGGAAGGAGGATTGCCCGTTCTTGAGAAACTTGAGATCATCGGGTGCCCACTGGAGGAGGTGCCCTCCGGCATCCGCAACCTCACCAAACTCAAATTTCTTATTATTGGTTTTATGCCAACAGAGTTCTACGACAGAATGAGACCAGACAAAGGCCAAGACTATTGGGTTATTGAGCATATACCTAGTGTCCAGTTTTATTGGACTGATAGACGAGGGCCCTTTAGAATGCTTACTCCTCGGGAATTCCAAGACGTGAGGGAAAGCTTGAGGCTGGATGACGAATCTCAAGAGGTTGGGGGAGTTGAATAATATTCTGAACCACCCACACAACAGTTAAAAGGTTTGTCCCAGTTTGATTGCAAGTTTAGATTTATTGCATATCTCCTCCCAATTGGCCCCGTTCCTCTTAAATTTTGTTTCAGTATATTTGTAAGTCTATTTTAATTTTATTGTAAAAAAAATTCATTAATTATTTGTCTCGACAAGAGGATTTAAAATGTAAAAATTTATGACCAAAATTACAAGAAAAAACCACTAAAGCGACAAAAAAATATCTATAATAGCTTGTATTTTTGTCTTTATTGTCATCTTATATGAAAAAGTTTCATCTTCGGTCCACATGTTTTGTATTTATTTAATTTAGCTCATCAATACAAATGATTTGTCTTGAAAAGTAGCATTGTATCCGTTCGATGCACGGGACAATAGAGAGAGTTCACATTATTTTTTTTTCCGTTCCCGTGCATCGAACGGGTACAAAGCTTGTTATTTTTTGAAAGAAAATACATTGGTCAAACCTTTGCATTATATGAATTTTCGTCTTTAGTGCCATCTTATGTGAATTTTTTTCATCTTCACTCTGCATTTTCATACTTTTTTTTAATTTATCCCATCAAGACAAATGATTAGTACTACAAATTACGACGAAAAACTAAACAGAAAATTACAAAAAGTAAAAAAAAAAAAAAGACAGCAAAAAATTTACCAAACCAAAAATTTAGAGCAAGTTTACCAAACAATGTAAAATACATTTTTCTCTATTTTGAAGAGGAAAATCACAAAAATATGCTTGCACTAAATTAGGTAAAAGAAGAGGTAAAATCCATTTGTGAATAGTTCTTAGTCATTTTTACCTAAGCACTATTCATGCTCTTTTCTTTTTTTATTGTTTCTTTTCTCTCTCCTTCCTCCTTCTCCTTTCTCCTCTCTTTATTTTTAATATTGGAAAAAGAAAAATAATAATATTTTAATAGATGATAGGTAAAATAGATTGTGTTGGTGTAGTTGTAAAAGAAAAAGTTGATAGTTAAAATAGAATTGGAAACTGTTCACGTGGTATTTTAGCTTTACATTGATAAACTTGCTCTTAGGGGCAACTATAACTTACCGGGAGGGCGCCAGAGCTCACTACTCCCAGATGATAGGGTAGTCTGGGTACAAACCTCATGGGTGACAGCAAACCTCTGGCACCCCAGCGTAGGAAATATGGTAAACAAAATTGAGGCATCTACAATGTATGGACCAATTCTTGTTATTTTTTATTACATGGTAATTACCTCGTCATTTTGTTATGTATTTTTCTGGGTACAATTTCTTGTCATAAGATCCTGCCATACACGAATTTTACTTATTGACATTTCTTGAATTTCGGAGAATAAAATTGATGCATGGTACTTTAATTTAATATCCGGACTACAATTACGAGCTCACTTTTCATGTTTAAGCTATCTAATAATTTTGTTATCATCAAGCTGATTTTTCATGTTTGTTCGTCGTCGATTTGTTTCACCCTGGTACTTCAAGTTTTGAATCTCGTATAATGTCCTACTAGTTGTTTTAAATTTTAGTGCTTGGTGAGTAGTAATACCTTGAGTTTGGATTTTTGTATTCTCAGGTGTTACTGCTGACTCGCGAAGTGAAGGAAATTCATTTTCAGGACGATTAAGAATTCCAAGTACTTCAAAGTACTACTCACATTATGATGATTTCGGTCGCCGATGTTTTTCATTTTCTTTGTTGTGTAATATGAATAAGGGCATCTCTGCCCCACACTTAAATGGTCCCTATGATTTTACCTGCTGTTGTTTTCGTCGTCGTCGTCCTTGTTGTTTTTGTTGTTGTTTATTATTGTACCAAGACTTGTTGTACTCGTTGTTCTGTTGTACCAAGACAACACATTCTAATGTCCGTATTTTTGTCTGTTATGCATTGTCTGTATCATTGGGTAGATTATGGCAAGAACATGTTATATTTGGTATAAAAAAAAAAAGAGATCATCTGCCCTTCATTACATATCATTTGATAGAATTACATTTTGTAATGCCCCGATTTTCGGAAATAAATCGGAGGCATTAAATATTGATTTCTAAAAATTTATTAGTTGAAATTTAAAATCCAAACCGGATAATTCTCCCTAAAGATTCGTCTATTACAAACCATTATTGAAAATACTAAAAATAGTCTTTATGGTAGCAAATTAAATAAATAACAGAGCTGTCTTCTAAGATTGATACGGATCCCAAGTGTATTCTGGCTCTACCCCCACCTCTGGATTCTCTTCCGCATAAAACTATTCGCCTTCAGGGTTCTGTGGTTCTTCTTGATTTTCCGCAAAATCTGGCACGGAAGCCAGGCAATCCGTACCTGAGTGAAATAGTTCACCTCGAAGTATAATCCAACCCAACTTACCCTCTTACTTTACAATTAGCAGGCAGCAGGATAATATGATAAAATGATATGAGACAGTAAAACAGAGATTATTCACATAATTCAATTCATTACTATCCATTAACCTATCGTGTAGTCTAAGATCTCCTCCGCGGAATCTTTCCTCCCCAACCGTTAGCCATGCTCGGTCCCATGAGGTCACTTCCCTTTGCTGTCGCAAATACCTAAGTTATATACCGAGTGTGCACCCCAATAACTACAACAAGGGGTAAGCTTATCATGCCTGAATCATGACTAGGGTTCGCTTATCTTATATACCACTTCACAATCATCACTGGACTCTCGCCAGTTTCAATCTCATCACATCTCAAATTCTCGCCTTCAGGCATTCTAAAAATAAAACTTTCTAATTCATCCATTATCTAGCATCGTCTAGGTGAATTCTATTCGCAAACCACCCCATGTCTCTAGGGTCCAATCTAAAATTCAAATCAGATATCGGTGCAATATACAGTTAAACCAAATAATAATTAAAACAAATAACCAACAATGCAATCACACAACCTTTTATGAATGGGCCGTTGCCCTTATTCTCGTATGGCCACAATGTCAATAATGAAGTAGAACTTTTATAAAAGTTTTAATAAAATATTTTCTAGGCTCTTATTAATTATTTCAAAATAATTAAAAGCTAATTAAATACATTAATTAGATAAAAATATTAGAATAATTAATCATGACCCTAATAAGAGTCCTAAAGGTCCTATACAATCAGTTGAATGTCAAAAGTTGGGTTCGGAGGGTCGAAGAATTAAATTATATGAAAACATTAATTTAAAATGACCGAAAGGGAAGTATATAGAAAATAAATAATTAATTTTAAAAAAAATATTGATACTGACATGATTTCATCTTTGGACAGTAAGGAGTCAAAAAAAAAATTACACGGGTATTAATAATAATGTTTATAAGGCCGTAAAGTAATTTTGATTGGAATTACTTTAAAAATAATAATAAATAGTGAATTAACCAAGACAAATATTTAATTTAACAAGTTACTGTATTTGAGATTCAAGGAGTCTAGAAAAAATTAGTTTGAGTGTTAAAAAGTTGGTTGAAAGGTCATAACTAATTTTCGTTTGTAAACTTTGAACGATAACTAATAAATAATTTAATAAATAAATAAAAAAAATATGACCTTAACAAGTTATGATCTTTAAGGTGTGAATAGGCTAGGAAAAATAGTTCGGGGGTCGAAAATCAAGTTTAGAAGGTCGAAAAACAATTTCGAACCAAAAGAGAACCTGCCGCAATGTCTGACCGAGTCAACCTTGCGGCTGAGAAGCGAACCGCGAACTCCAGCCTGGTTCTTGCGGCTCAAAGGTTGCGGCCGCAAGGTAGCGTCCAGAATTGATTTTTTTCCGTTTTTCGTTACGGTTTTGACGCATGGGTTCGTTCGGGCTATGGGGTTAAGCAATAAAACATTAAATATACTTAGAGGAGTGTTTGGGAGAGATTATACTACCTCAAATCGGATCGAATTGATTTTTAATCGAAACTTGAAAATTTGGGAAGAAGGTTTCGGATTCTTCGATCGGGGAACTTTGGGATCGAATTGGATGACGTTCGGTAATGTTAGGAGTTGTAGGAAGGGATTAGAATGATCAATTCGGATTTTGGTTGATCGTAGTTATGGAACCCACTTTTCTCTCTCTTTCTTTCTCTCTCTAGAACTCCATGGATTGGAGCTTTGATCTCTCCGAATTTTCTCTCTTTTCTGGACTGGTGGGGCGTGGAAATATTCTAATAAACTCTAGGGTCAGATTAATGGGGTATATATAGGAGAATCCTAAAGCGGTTGATAAATTTGAGTTCAATAAAGACTCAAATTATGTGGGCTTTGAGATGGACGAAAATAAGGTGAAAATATAGTCAGGAATATGAATTAGAGACTGAGTAGGAAAGGGAGAGGTGGTAGGATTTACATGCATGCGATTTAAATAATTAGAAGTAGGATAATTAAGACTAAATTAATTTTATTTGTATATTTCTATTAGATAATTATGATTAAGACAATTTTATTATTACTAATAATATTCCTTAAATGATATTATAATTAAAAAAAATACGGGTCGTTACACATTTACAGGAGAAAATACTCGATGGTTCTAAAGCAAAGTCATGCGGTCCCCAACATCTTTCAGAGCCCTTCATGATTTTGCTACTAGAAGATGTTGAAACATCAAGTGACCCCTACAAGAGACAGAAATTTTCGCAATTTAAATTATTGGGTCTTACCTCTGCTACCATTGACAACCTGAAACTAAACTCAAATTATTAGGTCTTACATCTGCTACCATCGACAGCTTCTCGTGGATTAAATTGGACGTCACTTGTCCCTTTACAATGAAAAGCCCTTGATTAAGGCATTCTAAGAATAAATCTAACTCATTCACCGTAATGCATCAGCGAAACATAATCTGATTGTGTGTTAGTGGAAGATATTGGAACTTCGCATGATTGTGCTGCCTAGTAAAATTTTCGCTTGCACCCCCCTCTTGCGTCCCCTCGATTGCACAGCAGCCAAGAGTAGTGCCCCAAATGGGTCTGGTCCGGTCTCGCTCTGATGATAAAAAACGTTCATGTTGTAGAGCTCGTTGAGTAAAACAAGCGGATCAAAAATCAGCTCAATCACGAATATTTTTTTAAAATCCGGACCATTGATTTTCGAAACAGACAGCGAAGATTGCACTCCATGAATAAGTTTCTCTCTCCTTTGTTACATGCCAGTCAACGGGATATAATAGATCCATCACGCTCTGAGTTACGAGATGATACGATTCGAGTTTAAAGAATCCTATTCGCCTGGCACATGCACTCACCATAGAATGCTTTGGCAGCTTCATCTCCTATGATTGTTAACCCGGAAAATGTTTCGGATGAGTTCTACGATATGAGTTATTACGACCCGACAAACGCCAATTTTGCACCAATAAACCATGTCCAAATGTGCATTGATATCCGAAAAAAGTTATTGATATTTGTGAAAGTGTATTATTTCCTATGAGATATTCATTGATATTCGAACTTGTTTGGAAGCAAGACCGTAAATAAAGTCTTGGGGGAAATACTTCGCATCTTCAACGTGCGAGGTCCGAATATGTAAAATGGCGCCGCATAACGTCGCGTATTAACATCGCGGCACTTAAACTTCACGTCTCCACAACACGACTTCAAAATCATTTGAACGCTGGCTTATTGGGTGCACATGGTCCGAATTGGTTCTGTTCTCTAGAAAATCAATAACCAGACCATTCCAAAGGGTTTGAGAAAATTAAAAACCAAAACCTAACTAATATATGTATAGAACCTAACCAGAAACAAACCGTAAGACCTGTTAGATTTTGGTTTGGTTCCGATTATATCCAATTAGCATCCAAACACTTATGAGTTTGGTAGGGTAACGTAAAGATTACAGGAAGATATTTTGCAGAAGTAGAAAAAGAAGGAAGAAAAGAATTGAAAGAATATAAATTAGGGGTCTGGTAGGGTAAAATAAATCGTGAAATGGATTAGCATTCGAGTAAGAAAAAATGAAATTTGGGTACACTTAATACTCTTAGGTTTTGGCCTTTTTAACTTTTGGTTTTTTTTTTTTTTTTATTGGTTTCCCCTTTTCCTTTCCAAACATTTTTAATCTCCTTTCCCAACATTTTTAATAAAATGTTTTCTGTTGCCTATAAAAACAAACATAATGAGATTTTTTCTCTAAATAAATTAGCTTTATTTACTAAATAAAATACATAATTATATACAATATTATGTTTTAGATGTATATATTAGTTCTAAACGGTACGATTAGGTTATAACCACGGATTTTCAAATGAAAACCAAAAACTAAAGGAGTTTATAAATACAACTGCGAATTTACTGTATGTAACTTGTTTTTAAGTAAATAATGTTCGGACAAAAATGCCCTTATAAAAATAGACAAAAATACCCCTACTTTTATTATATACAACCACAAACATATAACCACATCCAAAATACATGCACCCCCTAAACCCACATTTCCCTCCATTTTTTCCATCTTCTTCCAAGGAAAATTTTCCTCGCTTCTGGTTCTTCTGGCCGTCCAGGCCACCACCATTCTTGTTGAGCTCCTACCTCCCACCATAAACCCAGTCGACATCTGCCTCCGAACTCTCACTTCACACCTCCTAACTCTCAATGGAAACTCCATTGCTTCCTCTTCTTCTATTGATAAAGAAGAAGTTTTTGACCCAACATATGAGAACAATGTGCATTTTGATTGGGGATTGGAAGGTTATGAAATGGAAATGGAAGTGGACAAGGAAGAGGGAGCCATAGATTTTGTAGTTTCGGAGCCGAAATCACAGCAAAAGGTAACTCATCACTCTTTTATTTTTAGTCTGATTCTGTCCCGACATTGTCATATTCTAAAACTTGAAATTACACCACAATTTCAAACTCTAGAGTTTGAAAATTGCAAACAATATCATACTCTAAAACTCGGAATTATGTCAAAATTTGAAACTCTAGAGTTTGAAACTTGTTGACAACAATCACTCCTCCATTTTAAACCTGATTCTGGCACGACATTGTCAAATCATAAAACTTGAAATTAGTCCAACACTTCAAACTCTAGAGTTTGAAAATTGAGGATAATATCATATTCTAAAACTCAAAATTTTGCCATAATTTCAAACTCTAAAGTTTGAATATTGTAGAGAATAATCATCCCTTCAACCCTCCCTTGAAACAAAGAGAAACCGCGGCACAATACGAGAGCCAAAGAAAAAGTTGCAGCACAAGTTTCAACATACCACTTCATCGATCAATTCCCGGAACCAATAAGACCTTATATTGAATCGGTTAAGGATGTTGAAGCTGATGGGAATTGTGGGTTCTGAGCAATATCGGCCTTCATCAATGAGAATTGCAATGAGCATGAGTGGAAACAAGTAAGAATTGATTTGCTAAGAGAGTTGGATGCAAAATTTGACCTGTACAAAAGAGTGGCATTGAGGAGCGGGAGGGCTTGGAAATTACATTGCATTTTAAATTGGGATGAAAGTCCTGCGCCACAGGCTAAGTGGATGACAATGCCGGACATGGGTCACCTCATAGCCTTTACTTATAACTGTGTCCTCATCCACTTATCAAAACTACAATGCCTTACGTTCCTTCCCCTCCAATCTAAACCCTTACCCTCCATGAAGCGAAAGATTATTGCTATTAGATTCATTGATGGCGGACACTTTGTACAGGTACTCAAGTTATTGGTTTATTATTTGCACATTTCTATATAATGAATGTTGCTCTTGAAGTCCAAGTTAATGCTACGCAAGTTATTGGTTTATACATACCCTCTCATTTGTTCATCATGAATGTTACTCGTAAAGTCCAATTAAAGTAATTTTTTTTTAAAACCTACTATGGCAGGTGTTCATCAAAAAGGGTTTCCCTATGTTGCCAATAGCTTACAATTGGGCAATCTATCGTGACTCTATAGCAAAAAATTGGGATGTACCATATGTCAAGGCCATTCAAAAGTTCAAGGAGATCGTTGGCGATGATGTTGCAACAAAGGAAATCATCGATGTGGATTAGGCATTTTTATTTGTCAAATGTATTTTGTACTTTGTGCTTGTATTTTGTTTTAGAATGGTGATTGCACTTTGGATCCTAATATCTAACAAATTGTAGTTGTACGTATTTTGGTATTTATGAATGAATGTTGGCAGTCTGGTACTTATGGATGAATGTTAGCAGTCCGACAAAGAACTTTCAGATTCTAGAGTTTGAAAAAACCCCTTAATATCATATTCTAGTACATGAAATTTGGGAAATATTTCAATCTCATGAATTCGAAATTATTACAAAATTTCATACTTTAATTTCTTATTTTGTTTTGCACAAGGTGCTCGTCTTCTTATCCAAGCACCAATGCCTTACGTTCCTCTCACTACGATATCCGCCCCTTCCCCTTGGAGAGAGACGTTTGGTTGCGCTCGAACACGTTCAAGGCGATCAATTTGTAACAGTATATTTGCGACCGAATTCCCCCATCCCACTTATTGCAAAGAATTGGTATGAACATCACTAAGAAATCGCAGATGGATGGGATAAACATTATTCATAGCATATCGAAGAGTTTTAAAGGATAGTAGGCACCAGTGTGACAACTTCGGAGATATTCGAAATAGATTAGGTTGGTAAAATTTATATATTTCAGATTATATAGTTCAATTTCTGAAATCTGAAATATTGGTATTAGTTCATACTCTAGAGTATGAAATGTTTTGAATTTTTATATTATAATGTATGATGTTTATGTAATAGTTCGTGTTCTAGAAATTGAAATTATGTTGGTAAAGACTGGATGGGGTTCGATTTGTAGAATCTGAAATGTTGCTATAGCTTCATACTCTAAAGTTCGATATTTCAAGGATTATCACATTCTAATGTATGAAGTTGATGTCATATTTCGAGTTCTACAAATTGAAAGTATGTTGGTAAAGACTTGGGTTGGGTTCAATATTTAGAATCTGAAATATTGGTACAATTTCATACTCTAGTGTTTGAGATTTACATGACTTTTCAATTTCTAACATCCGAATGTTGGAAAAACAAATGTGGCAGTTGTCTATTTATTTAATTTTCTGCTAACCTGTACCCGCAAGTGTTTGTCAAATACACGAATAAACCAAACATATATCAGCAACATATTTATTATCAACCTATGATTTTCATATTTCCAAAAAACATGGCACCAAGAAATTAAACATAGTATTCACCAATTGCCATATCCTACCACATCATCAAATAATCATCAGATAATACACAAAATAAATAACATCCACGTCCTCTCCCTTGCCCTCTGCGTACAACCAAAGCATCAGTGTGTGCATCGTTCTCATGTCGCTCGGCCTTTAGCACTACCTCTAGCTGTGCATTAGGTCTGGCCTCCTCCTCCGGCTGTGCATCGAGCCTAGCCTCCTCCTCCGCCTGTGCATCGGGCCTGGCCTGCTTCTCCTCCGCCTGTGCATTGGGCCTGGCCTCCTCCTCCGCCTCTATAGCGTTCTCCTCCACTTGTTGCTCTGCCTCAGGCCTATTCTCCTCCTTCCCAGCCTCTCTGACAACCTTCTTCTGCCTCTGTCGTCGTTCTCTCCCTCCCACTTCTCCAACTTTCGAAGTTGAAGTTTGGTCAGCCTCTTCCTTGCTGAAACAGTAGGACAATTCCTCTTCATTTTCCTATATTCACCAATTAAGAGCAATCAACCTTTAGTACATGGATTCCTCTTCATTTTTTGTCAAAAAATTCGATTTCAAACATCTAAAATAATAGAACATCTCACACAGTGCAAGCAAATAAGACTCATTCTTGAAAAATTAATATCATAAGAAAGAAACACAAAAAAACTAGTACCCAAGTGGAAAAAGCCTTCATTTATTGCCCAAAAAAAAAATTTGCGCATATAAGTGTCAGACCATGAAACCCATGAATTCTCAGCTAGTATGAAGTAAACCAGAAATCAACACGACAATGCAAAGTTCAAGTCCCGATCAAATTATCCATCACTTTCATGTGAGCTCTCTTAGCCAGAAATATCTCATTAATTTTAGTATCTTAATTGTTGGCTCATGATGTGGTACCCATGCCAATACAATTACCAAAATGACGTCATTATCTTTTTCCTTTTTGTTTCACTCCAATCATAGCACATGTTGTATATATCCATGAAACAAAACAATTTGTTCTTTTCAAGAAAACCCCAAAATTAATGTAGCTGTAATAAAGCTTCTCTAGGGCTTTCTCAATGATTTCAATCAGTGAATCCATGCACACAAAAACACCTGATTTTCTTGAGCTAGTACATGCCCTGTAGCCCTTGAACATTGAGCAAACCAATGAACTGAGGAATTTCATCATTCCAATGTCAAAGTTGCAAGAAAATAGAAGAAATAAGAATTGAGAAAAAAGAAAATGAAAAATACCCACCACCACCCGTACATGCATTCTAGCCCTTGAACGTGCAACAAACTCAATCAATGAATTCTATCATTCCACTGTCATAGATGGTAGAATATAGGTAAAAATACAAGGTTGAGAACTTGAGAACCCTAGAATCTATATGGGAGACAAGAAAACAGAAGAATTGAAAAGAATAACCCACTGATAACGCCAAAAAACTACCCATGCTATTTGCAAGCAAGTAAAAACATAACATTGGTACAACATATATGCATATAAATTATCCAAGTGTCTGTAGATGTATAAAACCTCAAATACCACTGTCATGGAATGATTCTGTTCAAAATAAAAAATACAGCATGATTTTTTTTTACCCCACCAAATCGATTGGCCATGATAAGAAATGATTTCTAGGACATGATTTTGTTTTGATTTCTAGGGTACAATTTTGTTTTGATTTCTAGGGCATGATTTCTAGGATATGGCTTCCGATTCAAATACTTAAATTTAAAACCAATAATCGAGTTCTAATATCTGATATAGTTTGTAAAAATCAAAAATTTGGATCCGAACATTACCAGTCGTGTGGCGGTAGTGGACGGAATGGTGGTGCTGCAAATGATGGATGATACCCAACGATGATGGTGAAGGCAAAGGCTGCTTCTCTTGCTGGTCGTGGTAGTGGCATGGTGGTGTAGGTTGCTCGTGCTGGTGGTGGTGTGGCGTGTTGGTGGTGTGCCGTTTGGTGTCAGACGAAGAGGAGGGGCAAGAAGAAAACAGAAGAAGAGGAGAACGACGACGTGAGAGAAAATGGGGATGGGGAGAGCTCAAAAAGGGATAACCCAACAGGTTTGTGGTAATTTTGGAAGTTTCTGGTTATTTATTAGGTTGTATGTAGTAAATTTTTATAATATTTTGTGGTTTTGTCTAGTAAACGTTGCATGCAGTAAATTCGCAGTTGCATTTATAAACTCCCAAACTAAATCAAAATTATCTATTCTTATTTTTTTTGGAGTCGACCAACTGTTCAGTTTTGCGGTTCGATTTTGTTAAGCACCCCTACCTACTCGCTCATCTTCCCCATTTGAGTTCGAGTGGTAAAAACGAGTGGTACCCTACCACTATCAAGCTCGTTCGCTGCAATCCCACCTCATCAACCCACATCCCCTTGGTGTTTCGAGGTTCTCTCTATCCGTGCACGGCTGCAAAGATCTTCTTTTATCTCTGTAATCATTGGACTCAGTAAGTTGCGTTTGCCTCTAATCTTCAGATCTTCCATCGAAATGTATGCTTTTTAATGTGGGTTTGTGTATATATGCGTAAACTGCAAATTCGGTGACTTTGAGCTCAATTGGGTATTCAGAGGGGTAAGAAAGATTGGAATCTCACTCACTACTAATATTTGCTAGTTTTAGCTAACCAGTTAGTAGTAGTGTGACCATAGTTTTAAAACGCGGTATCGGTCGCCGTCGCGGTATCGGTCGCGGTATATCGGTATCGGGACGTATCGGTGATACGTCGCGGGAATCGGGCGTCGCGGTCGTGAATTTTTAAAAATTATCAGCAATATGTATAAAACTTGAAAAATATACTTTTGCCCCCAACATTGGCTTAAATTATCACATTTTAATTAATTTAAGACATGTAATAACCCATTCTCTTCATGTGAAATATCCGATAATTTATCAAAATCCGCAAATCAATAAGATTTTACAAATATGAGAAAAATGTAACATTATGAGTTTCGATATAATTGACATAAATAGCAAAAATAAGATGAAGACATTAAAATAAACACACCATAGGGGCCCGATTGGATGACGTATGTGTTTCGCGTATATTATTTATGAAGAGGTGATAAGATAGTAAGGGGCATTAGTTAAGAAGGGAGGGCCCACATTGATCTGATATTTATAGATGGTGTATTAAAAAGTAAATGATTTGGATGATGTATTAGAGAAGGAGGATAAAATAATACTTTGTTAGGATGGAAGATAAATTTGGTGTATAAGAAATGGTGTATGATGTAAAAAGCTAACAAATGACTATTTTGCCTTACGCAGTATTAAAATTTATTATTACAAAAGCTAATAAAATTAATTACTTTACCACAATTAATCAATACTCCACCCACGGTTTTCAATTTAATTATTTTAATAATTTAAAAAACCCACCCACGGTTTTCAACCTTTCAATCACACGGTTTTACAAAACCCACCCACCTCCCTCTCTCTTCTGTCCCAGACAAAACCCCCCACCCCAGACCCCTCTCTGGCTCTCTCTCTCTCTACAAAACCCACCCACATTCCAGTCAACCATGGCTACTCGAAGATGGTGGTTGGTCAAATCCACACCGGCGACGGCCAAATTTCGAACGGCAACAGTGACATTCGGTACCTCTCTCTCTCTCTCTCTCTCTCTCTCTCTACTGTAAATGACAACTCCGGCCATTATTTTTCCTCTCTATTTTCCATTTTGTCCATTTTTTTTTTTTCCGGTAAATCCATTTTGTCCATTCTGTGTGCATGTGCAAAGAGGTGATGAAGGGGGGGATTAGGGAGTGCAGAAATGGCAAGATTTCACTTGTATTGCCCCGGATTAGTTATGGCTACCTCCGGAGGTGAGTAATCGTACAGCCACAACTAGTTTCAACCTGTTTTTTTTTTTTTTTTTTTTCCCGAACCGGTATGTACCGGCCGAACCGGTCCAAAAATCCGTTACGTACCGATACGTATCGGGAATCGGCCGGTTCACCTGGGATTTTCGATCTCCCCGTTATACCGGCCAATATCCGAATCGGGACTCTAAAATTCCGGTACGAACCGGCCGATACGATACGTATCGGCCGATATTTAAAACTATGAGTGTGACTGTCTTAGGCTTTTGAGCAAGTAATTTCTTCATGCTCAGCACATGTTTGATATACTTGCCAGCAGAAAGAACTAGACTACCTAGAAATTAGCTCTTCTACATTGATGTTTCACTGGTTGCTATGATTCTGGTAGGAAAAGAAAGGAAATTTTGAGCCCATTAGCTGTTGATCTTCTTCCTAAGAGAATGATCTCCAATGGTTTGTTGGCCAAATGCTAGCCAACTTTATATTTTACCGAATGGATGGGGTCGAAATGCTAATCCAATGACACAAAGGCTATTTCTTCTATTTTTCTCACAAAATGCCCAAGCAAAATCATATATGTGAGTCCATCATGAGCGATGCCGAGGCGAAAGAATGGCTTTATTTTTGGTGTTATAGCCAAACGATACCAAATTTGGCTAAATATAGCAAGAAGTTAGCTAATTGTTGGAGGGGAAAAAGTTGAGGTTCAAGATTCTTTTGCAGTAGCAACCCTTATAACTTGTCCATTGGGGAAGCTCTAAGAGGAGAAGAACGAGAATAGTCATGCTTTGCTTTGAACACATCTACTTGGGAGCTAGTGAGCAATAAGAACCGCGTAGTTTTACTATTTAATAGGTCTTCTCCACTTGATTTTTGCTATTTTCTCAATAGTTTGACAAGTTTCCGTTTTTGTTATCTCGTGAATTTTTTTTGTTTATTTATG
>BPLS01031679.1:68607-99890 GCA_019656275.1 Rhododendron kiyosumense | reverse complement strand
CTTCATTTTGGTTGGACATCCACATTACTTACTTTTTCTTCCCTGTATCAAGTTCTATTTATTGCTACATGAAGTACTGTTCATTTCTTCCGAAAGTCTCTTTAAGTTTAATTTCTATTTCAGTTACTCACACTTGAAATGAGTTGCCAACAATGTCTCTGTTGTTTATAGGGACACTCTTTTGCAAAATTTGTGTGGTGTTTTTAATTGAAGTGGAGAAATTAATTAATTCATGACTGGAGTCCATTAATTAATTCAACCTTTCGGCATTCTTTGGTGGATACTTATTCCTGAGGATAAATCACCAACTTTGAACATAAATGTTTCTTCCTCACCCTTTAAGCTGTAAAGGGGCATCTCAAATTGTATATTTATCGCTTCGTAGGCCATTTTGGGGGTGGATTTTATGTGGTTTTAGAACTTGTTCTGCATGTCAAGTTGATATAGATATGTGCAAATATTTGGATTTTCGTGTTTGTATTGGTATGTTACTCTTCCTGTTTTAATGGGTGACTCAAGATTCAAGGGCTGTGGAAATTTACGCATATGTTTAGTTTTGATTCACAAGCTTATCATGTAGCAATCCTCTTAGTATTATGGTAACAAACTCCATTTCTATCTTTTAGCTTGATTGTAGGGACTAGGGACATTGTGTGCTTTCACATCCCTTTCTAAAGCTGTGGAGCTATACAAAAAATTTTGATTTTTCTTGGAAACCCTTTGTGCTTTTGAGGCAATTAAATCCATGATACATGTAGCCATGGAAGGCCCAATGAGTTTAAGCAGTCATACAAACTGTTCACTTTAACAGCAAAACTCTTAGGCCTAGGGGATCTTGATGTTCTTTAATGCTTGTAATTATTTATGTAGGAAGCTAGAAACTTAATGTAGGAACATCTGGTGGACATGATTTTTTTGGAACTAAAGAGGGGTCTGACGATGAAACTTTTGATAACTTTGGTGAACATGAATCCAAAGAGGATGAGCTGTTACACGGATGTGATTCGCATTGTGCCTCATATGGAAATTTAATTTTCATCAAACCATCACCTAGCGGATTACAAGCGGATAAGTTTGAACCATTTCTTGGAATGATTTTTCCATCTTTAGATGCTGCAAGTCATTTCTATTAGGGATATGCCAAGCATACAGGTTTCCGTTTCACCGTACGGAGACACCGAATTCGACACTCTCAAATGAAAATGGCTGTAATAGGATGTGATTTCGTGTGTCCAAGAGAAGGTCTTCGTGCTGCAAAACCTGCAGTTAAGAAAGAGCGGGTTCTTCTCCCAAGGCCAAATACAAGAGAAGGGTGCAAAGCTATGATAAGGCCGGCGGCAAAGGACGTAGGTACATGGATAGTCACAATATTTGTCTGACATCACGGTCACAAGTTAATGACTTGCTGAGTAGCTGTAAGTTCACTGGGCCACCTGTAAATATACTCAGTGAGTTTTGTATAAAATTCAATATAGTACATAATGGTGTTTATGACCAGTCTAACTCAACGTAAAAATAAGTGTCAAATATGATACCTTATGACTTAATTGGTAGCGTCACAGGGTCTTCATCTTCGAAAAATTGGGTGGAAAATTGCCTACTTGAACGTGTATTGTATATTGCTGGTGAATTCCAATGGATTGGTTTCCTGTTTGTGGAACTTTCTTGATATGCTCCGTAGCTGCACCTGCTCTAGAGTTGCATTAAAGTTTAATTGCTTCGGGTATGGTAGCGGCTAAGGGTGGCAATATTTCTTTTGGGAATGTGGTTGCTACTACAAATCACATTGGTTGGAAAATAGGTTCGCGTGGCCATTGTTAGTGGTTATTGAGGGTCAATTGCTATTGTATTGGATCTTCACTGTCTTGCCAATAACTATCCCCAGTTGATGGAAGTATGTAAACCAAGATTAGCATGTTGTTGGCAGTTCATCCCTGAAAGCTTTTGTACTACTATTTCACAAAAGAGATTCAGTCTCTATGTCAAACCATACAAAACAGTGGAGTCAACTGCACAACCGGAATATCAGTCATCTGATCTCTATGTCAAACTATAAGAAGCAATTTTTATATTTTTTTTGTACAAGTAGTTTTTGTTTTATCATGCACAATGGGTTTGTTGAAAAGCAGGAGTTTTCTTCGGGGGAGATGAAACAGAAGTGATGGCAAGAGAGATCCTTATGAAGATGGTGCTCAAAATGTCATGAGATCTTTCGCCGAAAGAACCTCACAGTTGTAACTTGTAACCAATTCCAGAGAGGAATTGATGGCGTGGAGATGGTGGTGGGGTCGGTGGGATGTGGTATTCCATGGAGAGGGGGGAAGTAGATGTTTCAGAGAGAAGAAAATCAATAATTTTTCCTTTGAATATCGGTCACGAAGTCCATATCACAATTTTCTGCCAGAAGAAGCCCATTACTAATTTAGAAAACACACGCAATGTGAAAAATTAGAAGGAAATTTGACCAAATTGTAGGAAATTACTTCGTCTTAGTCTAGAAGTTTTCAATTGCTGCGTAAAGTATCGACGGAAATGTTATCAGTTTTGGCTAGTTAGTGTTATACGGCACGTTTCAAACAATTCTTTCTAGTTATGATCTTTTAGATTCATCTCGACCTTGAGTATCTACAATGCTTTTTGCAGGAAGAGAGAGACAAGAAAATACTTGAACTTAACAATGAACTGCGGCACAAAAGAGAACGGTCTCAATGTTCCGGAAACAACTTCACTTGATTCTTAAAGATATTCAGGAACATGCTGAGTTTACGTCAATTAGAGTTGAAGATGTGGTTAACACCATGAAAAGATGACTAGCTTTTGAACAACAACTAGGTTTCAGTTCTCTGGGTTCTAGTGTAGCTAAGCTTCCTTCCTCCCATTTCCGATGGATTCTTATCCTGTTCATCCCTAAATGCCATTTCAACTTCACATGAATTTTTTCGTTTTATGTTTTATCCGAAACACAAGGATGTTATACTGGGGTGAATGTAAGAGCATTAATATATGTTTAGTCTTGGCTTTGTATGTGAATATCAGTTGACAGTGTAATACTCTATAAGCCTAGGGTGACATTTCAGTTTTCATTGTATGCAGAGTTTTTCGTAGATAATATTTATCAAAAAATTCCAATGACGAAGTGAGAGAATGCTTTGTGAAGTACCAGAGCATTGAAAAAGATATTTTCTCCGAATGTATTATGCTTGAAATATCACTGTGAGATTTGCGGGCATATGCGTATGATAAAGCTAGATGAATTGTTGTTTTTTTTTTTTGTTGGCAGGCAAAAAAGCTAGATGAATTGTTACTCTCTTCATTTTGTTTGAGTGAATATGGTACGGAATAATGCATCGAAATCAGCTCCTCTCTACGCCCCATTTCTCCATTTTGTTCGAATAATAATGCATTGAAATCAACTCCACCACAATTTTATTTGAATATATGAGATTGCTAAGATGAACTGCAATATTTTTTTATAGTGCCTTTAAGAAGTAAGAACGGGTTTCTTAACGTAAGCACTTGGTTCGACAATGAGAAGATTAATTTAGGAAGTACGGTATGCTGACAAAGACAATTATATTTATTCATTGCAGTGGAAAGGAAAAAAACAGTTCACTCTGCTTCTACAGTTCTACAGAAAGAGGAAAACATGGATATTGGAGAAGTTATTTGGTTGTGGACCCTTTACATGGAGTCTAAAAGGGCTAGTTTTTTTTTTTTGAAAAGCTTCTAAAGGGGCTAGTTTCGTTTTTTTTTTAAAAAGCTACTAAAGGGGCTAGTTATGAATATACAAAAAGGAAATATGTAAGGAAAAAATAAGGGTGCGATGCTTTAGAGTCTAGAGATCAACTCATCTTTATAACTCATTTCCTCCGTATCTCTCCAAAACTCTCATTTTATGAGTCACATCCGGACTACAATAAATTATGCAAATTGTTCATCTTGTAAAATCCCAAAATAGGAGTAAATGTCTGCCAAAAATCAATTTGATCTAACATCTGTTAACGCATAAGTTACATTTTGTTATATAAAAAAATAATTTACGGATATTGTCTAAACTTAAACAGAGTATTATACCCAGAGAAAAATGTTCACGCGCCATTAGATTGGAGTATCATATACTGCTGAGTCTGCTGACTAAACTAGAATTTCTTTTTGAGTGGACCAAAGTAGAATTGACTATTGTTGACTTAACAAAAGGAATCTAGAGAACGGACCCAAACAAGCTGTACCATTTCTTTGTTATATCTTCAATTATCATCACATCCATTCACTTGCTTTTTCAGGTTTACATTTCGGAATATTGGGTCTCTTTTCTCTGCTTCATTCTCTGGAAAAATCTGTCATAATAATAGAGGTAATTCATCATCTACCTTCCTGCTGCTCTTTCTATATATTATGTACATTATATGCATCTCTTTTCTTTTTCACCTCAAGCAATCATCAGATCTTTCATTAGATTTCATGCACTGCAGTGATTACAGACTAGTGTTCTTAATTCCATTGGATTGGACGAAAACAATCCATAATTTTATTTAACCCCAGGGTGTCATGGACTGCTTATGCACACCACGATGAATCCATGGACTTATTTTAACGTTGACCAGAGGTGACCAATTTAAAATGGGACAAAAGCCACGTACGGATTGTCCATGTAAGATTCCCCGTAAGAATTGAGACCACCTAGGAGGATTAAAAGCTAAGAATTATGAGGGAGCAAACCCTAAGTTTCAACTTTTGACCACCAAGCCAACCGGTCGTAACCCAGTGGTCAAATTTGTTCATGGCCTTAATAAGACTGAAACATTACTTGGTACAGACGGTATCAGTAGAAAAATCGGTAGGTACGCTATTTAGAACCTTCAATAACACTTTCGTGGCCCTTTTTTGTAGTTTCCTTTTTTTTTTAAACTACAGAAAATATGCTAAAAAGGCTACATCAGAATCCAAAATAGAAGACAACGGAAAAGGATGAGTAGACACTGAAGGAAACACCTCATTTGAGGGAGGTTCCAACCCAGTGAGCAGCTTCATTTCCTCGACGACCTATCCATGAGAAGAGCCAGGGCAATCCCTTTGCCAATATCCTGATATCTTGGATCACAGTCCCAAGTCCCAAGGATGCACCAACTCACAAACGCAGATGTGAACGATCTCCCAATTAAGGAGCCTCAGTTTTCATCAAGGACTTTGCCATTACTATCACAGATAATCGTTGCCAAAGTAGCTATAGACTTTCAAGCATGCACAGCAGCATCACAATTAACCAGAACAAACACAACAGGAGGGGGTGATGTGGCTGTAACCTGATCGTCAACTCCTCACTTCTCCAAAGAATTATCATGGGAATAATCCGCCCATGGACCCTCATATTTCTTAACAACTATCATAGGATTAACTGGGGAACCATTAAAACCAAACTCATTGTGGCCTTTCCAAATAAAAAAAACCGATGGTTGCCACTTTGCTCAACATAGATAACCTTCACTTGTCAGATTGCAAACAATCCGCCTGGTTTTGAGAATAGAACCATCAACCCATGAATGTCAGTATTACCAAGCAAACCCCACTGGGCGGGTCCAAAAACATGTAAGTAACAAATGCTCAACAGATTCAGGTTCAGAAAGACAGGGAAATAACTTTTGAATGAACACTTACGACGATGAAGATTTTCCTTGGTTGAAGAATATTTATACATGCACACCACCGAAGAGTCTGATCTTGGGGAGCATTTGCAGATTCACAAAATGTCTGATCTTGGGGATGGTTGAAAGGACTGATTGCTACCCTCCACCAAAGCCTCGTTGAGAGCCTCCCATGCTATATGATAGCCAGACTTTGTACTCCCCCTTAGAGTTGAAATGCCAAACCATAGCATCCTCTTGATGTTCAGAAGAAATAGGGACAGATAAAATAGCTTTGGCCTCCTCCTCTTTCACAATTGTTCTAGTTCAAAAATCATTTTTAAATTTCACAAAGAGGTATTTCATCTGGCATTTTACTGAATAACGAAGAGTAGTTCCAAACACAGGTGTTGTCTGTCCACCTATTTGATCTTCCGATTTGGCTTTGGCTTTCCACTTTGCTAACTATCAAATGACTGTTGTGAACCGTTGATGGACCCGATTACCTAGTTGGGGAACCTCCTAAAATCTCTACGTCATGCTATTCTTTTCGTTCTTTGCTTACTTTATTATTCGTGCTATTGTGTGTGTACTTTGGTTTGGGCAGTCCCATAACAACTAAATCAGCAAAGAAAATTATGTCAGCTCTGAAACTAATCAATTAAGTTGTGTTAAGCAGGAAATTTCTTTAACGGCTCTTGTTGCAGTAAGCTCTGCTATCAACAGTACTTTAGTGCCGCTGTTATCAGGTGAAGTGAAATTGTTGTGGAATGTCCACACCGAAGTTGCCAGCATCAAAGCTGAATTAGAAAGCATAACATCATTCCTAAAAGATGTAGATTCAAGTCCAAAATTAGAAAACGAAAGGGCAAAAAATTGGGTGAAGCAGGTATGGGAATTGGTGAGATCAAGAAAAGGGCTGATAGGTATGGTTTTAGTTCCATAGAACTTGGGTCAAGCACTAAAACAAAAGAGAAAGTAAATGATGACCCTTGTGTTGCATCCCTTTTCATCGAGGAAGATGAAGTTGTGGGCATTGTGTCCACCCAGGAAGAACTGATCCACAGGCTACTAATCAAAGCATCAAACCGAACGGTCACTTCACTGGTGGGTATGGGAGGATGTGGCAAGACAACTCCTTCCAAGAAAATTTTTGACAACCGAAAAGTGGTTGAACACTTCGATTGCCAAGCTTGGGTATTGGTCTCTCAATCATACAAGAAGATGGAGGATATCCTTAGAAGAGTGATGAAGCAGTTATGTCAGACAAGAAAGGAGTGCGCACCCGGGGGAATTGATGCAATGGACCAAAATTCTCTCATTCATATGCTTAGAGAATATTTACTTCAGAGGAGGTATTTTGACGACACATGGAGTACTGACTTTTGGAGATTTGTAAATCTTGATTTACCCAAAAACAACAAAGGAAGTCAAATAATTGTCACTACACACAACCAACATGTTGCTGCTTTTTGCAAGGAATCTTCATCGGACAACGTGTACAAGGTGGAGCCCCTAATTGAGGAGGAGACTTGGAAGCACTTTTGCATGAAAGCATTCCAACGGGACTTCGGTGGTCATTGTCCTCCGGTTTGCTGTTTTTTGTTTTTACTCGCTGTCGACGATCGACAGTGAACTTTTGGGATGCTGGGATGTGAATGTTCTAGTGGTAGAGTTTGGTTCCTTACCGTTTCAGGACTTTTTTGGAAGCAAACTAGTGAAGTGGGTGGCAGATGGGAGAAGAGTAACAAATAGACTTTATTACACTTCAAGATAGAAGTACAATCGACAGTACGGGCACGGTCGAGTGGACGATTGCAAGCTATAACTACTCCTAAGTGCAAGAAAAATAATGTACAGATAAAATAGTAGCCTTTTGGCGATTAAGTGGGGGTTCTAATCGTCTTCAATTCTAGTATTTATAGGCTACCACTTCGATCTGAATTTTGAACTTGAACTTGAAAATGTTCCCTCCTGGAATTTGAATTGTAGTTATTCTTCTCATCTTTTCTTGATCTCCCACGTTCTGGATGTCGTTGTTTTTCCTTGTGCACTTCGTCTTCAACCGCCTTTGCCACGATCCAGATGAGTTTTACTTGTTCCTTGGTCACCTGCCACGCGTCCTTGAATGAAACACACGTTCTCGACCAGTCGATCAGTCCATTTGTAGTGTTGCATCACTTTTGCTGACGTCCACGTGTTATGATTTAGCTTAGTCAACCAATAGTGATCAACTTTACTAAATTGTGGTATAAATACCTCCTGAGTTTGAGAAAGTATCCCATGCCATTGTTAGAAAATGCGAGGATTACCACTTGCAATTGTGACAATAAGCGCTCTCTTGTCCACTAAAAGTAAGGTTGTGTCCGAATGCAAAGATTCTATAATTGCCTTGGATCCGAGTTAGAAAGGAATTCGGATCTCACAAATGTCACAAAAATTGTGTTGGTTAGTTACCATGACCTGCCTTGCTACCTCAAACCATGTTTCTTGTACTTTGGCATATTACCTGAGGACTATCAAATCACCCGTGGAAGACTACTTAGACTGTGGATAGCCTAGGGTTTCATTGAAGGATAGAAAGGAAAAACGTTGGAAGAAGTTGCAAAAGAACACTTGACTGAGCTCGTACATAGAAGCTTGGTACAAGTTTCGAAGACGAAATTGGATGGTAGAATTAAAAGATGTCAGGTCCATGATGTAGTCCACGATATCATCCTCGCAAAGTGTGAGGAGTTGAGTTTTTGCCAAGTTTTTGGAAAAGCAGATCCAATTTGGAACAATGAAACTCGAAGATCGTCAATGCATGTGCAAAACATAACAAATAAGGATTTGGAAACCATGAGTAGTACCATATCAAGAATTCGTTCCGTTTTTGTTTTCTCGGTAGGGGAGTTGCCAAGGCATCAGTTATTGGGTACTCTACCATGGATTTTCAAGCTTTTGAAACTACTAGATCTTGAGGGTGCTTGTCTTGATCAACTTCATGAAGACGTGGGAAATCTTCTTCATTTGCGAAACTTAAGCGTCAAGAGGGCAAGAGTGAAGATAATTCCGAAGTCCATTGGAAATCTACTGTTTACACCCGTTTTTGGCACCCAATCTTGGGCCAGCGTTGGAAAGCCATTTAATTATCTTTTAGTTAAATTGGGCCAAAAAATAGAGATGTATTTGGTTAAAATTAATGGGCCAAGACAAAGATAATTGGGCCCAATTAATTCTAGTTCGATTTGGACTCGAGTTAGGGAAGTTTTGGGCCTATTTGCAAAAAGAATTCGATTGGCCCATAATTTGCCTAAGGCTTGTTAAATGTTGCCGTGGGCTAAAATGTTAGTAGGCCATTTAATTTAATTAAATGGCCCGTTACCCATGTGGCCCATGAAAAGTGGAGAAAAAGAGAAATGTTGTTGCCTGGCAAGAAGCCATTTGACCGAGTCAAATGGCTGGTAGTTTTTGCAACTCACGGAAAAAGGGATGACATGGCCCATTATTTGTCAATTGCCCATGGAAATAGGAAGTGGAGGAGAAATACATGGCCCATTATTCTCTCAACTGCCCATGATCAAGAATTGACATGTGGGTAATTATTCTTTCACTCCCAGTAAACCTCCCACGATGGAAAAAGCACATGGGCAATATACTTGTAACTCCTCTCAACTACCCATGATCTCAAGGAGGGGAAGTTACATGGGACACATGGCGCCACGAGATGAAGCCAACATGCCCCTTGCATGCAGAAAAAACCGAAGGCCCTTGCCTATAAATACTAGAAGACAAGAAGAAAAAGGGGTTCCCACACCAATCAAGCTCACGCTTAAAAAACCAAAGCCTTCCCAGTGAAGCAATTATCTCAGTTCTCTCTCATTTACTCAATTACTTATCCAAGTAATTCAAGTTTTTCTATCTCTCTTGTAGCCCAACTTTATTATTACGACATAATAAAGTTATTCATATCTCTCTTGTATCCCCGACCTTATTATTACGATATAATAAAGTCATTCTACGTTGTCATTTCTTTTCCTACACGGTTAGGAAATTATTAAGTCCTCGCTCGTAGAGGCAAAACCACAAACCAACCCTGCAATTTAGCCCTTAGGTTTGCAACACTTTCGCCCTAACGGTTAAGAAGTCAGGAAAGGGACACTCAGTCCTTTACGTTAGACGCGACAAGTCTTGGCACGCCTGCTCAGTCCTTGAGCCATTTTGGAGCCGAACATCTACGCAACCTACAAACTTTGAAATATTTGAAATACTCACTAGTGGATGAGCTAAGAATTGGGATCTTAAGTAGACTCCGTAAGTTACGGCATCTTATCAGAACTTACAGACTGAAGATACAAGGAGGGATTGGGCATTTAGAAGAGTTGCAGACATTGAGGAACCTGGAGGCAAATGATGATTTAATTAAAGAGCTAGAAAATTTGAGGCAATTGAGGAAGTTGGGTATTAGGAACCTGAAAAGAGAACACCGGAATGCTCTTTGTACCGCCATTGAGAAGATGAATCACCTTCAATCTTTGATGGTTAGAAACGTTGCCAACGAGATTCTTGTTTTACATTCTCTTTCTTCTCCCCCCGAATCTCTTCAACATCTCTACTTGGAAGGGCGTACATTTGGAAACGTTGCCAAAATGGATATCGAGACTCGATAATCTAGCTTCCCTAACTCTAAGTCATTCAGGGTTGACCGATGCTCATGCAATAAAAGCTGTTCAAGCGTTATCTAATTTGATAAAACTTGATTTCTTCAACGGGTATGACGGAGAACAGTTGTATTTCGATGTCGCAGGTTTCCGAAGCTTAAGTCGCTATAGCTCGAAGACTTGAAGGGACTGAATTCGATTATAATAGAGGAAGGAGGATTGCCCGTTCTCAAGGAGCTTCAAATTTATAGTTGCCCACTACTGAAGGAGGTACCGTTGGTATCCGCAGCCTAAGACAACTCAAATCCCAGTAATTTGGTACTCCGAGGAATTCTATTCCGACGTTTGGATTATTTAAGTAATCTTTTTCAGGAATCATTTATTTTGAAAATATCCTATAGTCAAACGTTTCCTTTTTATATTGATCGAGACATTTCTTTCTATTATTGATTGAGCCAGGAATACAAGATTCATATGGGGGTGGGAGGGATCAGATTCCTTCTGTATTTAGGAATACGATTTCTCCTGTATTGGGAGATTAGTAATCTTATTCTCATTCCCACTCTTCACAAACATAGAAATGTTGTAGTTCCGGAATCACATTCTCATTCACCCCAAGATACCTGTCATCCAAACACTACTTTGCCGTTGATTTTCGTTTCCTTGTTATGTAATATGAATAAGGGTATCTCTGCCCACATTTAAATGGCTCCCATAATTTGGACTACTGTTGTTTTCGGTGTTGTCTTTTGGCCTTTTGGGTGTTGTCTTACCGAGACTTGTTGTACCAAGGAAAAACATATCCTATGCATTTTTTTTTTCCTTTGGTTACGCCATGTCTGTGTTATTGAGTATAGAACATGTTAGCTCATGAAAAAAAAAAAAAAGGGGGATCATTTAGTACCCCTTGTTTCCTATCATGTGATAGAACTATGTTAATGGTTCTGAAGAGCATCATGTAATGCCCAACATCTTTCACAGCCCTCTGTGATTGTGTGTTAGTGGAAGATGTTGGAACGCCGCATGACCATGTCACCTAATAATTTCTCGCTTGCACCCCTCTCGTGTCCCCTTGAATGCATGGGACCCAAATTATTGGATCATAGTACCTCTCCTACCATTGATAACCTCAAACTAATAGATTACAGAGAAGACAGAGATAGCGCACAAGATGTCATTCATTATTTAATGTTTACGAAGATAAATTCGTGTAACTATTAATCAAATTTCTTTTATTTTGAAGTCAGAAAATGACGATGGAAACTACGGATTTCTCCTAACTACTAATCAAATTTAATTTATTTTGAAATCCGCAAATGACGATGGAAACTACCACTCCCGATTTTATTAATGCTTTTCTTATTTATGTGTTGGGGCCGCTTCATTAACATATATGTCATTCATTATTTAACGTTTATGAAGACAAATTCGTGTAACTATTAATCAAATTTCTTTAATTTTGAAGTCCGAAAATGACAATGGAAACTACGGATTTCTCCAACCGACTAACCAAATTTAATATATTTTGAAATCCGCAAATGACATAGAAACTTACTCCCGATTTTATTTTAATACAAGTGGTAATAGAATAAAAGCATCAGAATAGCATCAAACATATACTAAAGTAGATTGAGAGTAGACTTTTCACGGAATCCGCAGATGACACATTTCAGTCGTTTCTCAATTCTTCACCTATATTTCATTTTCCTTCTCAGATTTACATTTGCGAATTGGGTCTCCTTTCTCTGTTTTCATTCTCCGGAATATCTCTCATAATAAAGGTAATTAATTGATCCTCTTCTTCCTGCTGCTCTTTTTGCGCATATATATAAATACTAGAGGCCGGAGCACAAGTGATGCGTGTGCAAGCAGAATTTTGATGGTATTTTTCCTACCGTCGGTGTGGATTTTAGATTTTTTCCTCTCTTAGTATTTTTCTTTTCTCTGTCTTTGAAGCATCATGGTGTTTTCCTACCGTTGGTGTGGAATTTAGATTTTTTCGTTCTTATATTTTTCTTTTCCCCGTCTTCTTTGAAGCGCCATCAAAATTCGACTTGTATACGTATTATGTGTGCTCAAACTCTAGTTCACTTATGTAGAAGCACATATGTTTTTCATTCCACTCCCATCCTAAATTCGACCGGTTCCAAAATGATTTCATAACCGGATAATAGCACATTAAGAATATATCTGAAATTTTCTCAAGAGTATATGAGAAACAAAACATGCATTATATCCGACCAGTTTCAAAGAAATCCATCAGTCACTTTTCCAACGAAAAAATTAATAACAAAAAATGGAAGCAAAAAAAATTTTGGAGGATGAAATCATTTTGGAACCGGTGATTACTTAAGAATATATTCTAAAATTTTCGTATCCCGATTCAATATGTATCTGGTGATTACTTTTTTTTTTTTTGAAAACGTATCCGGTGATTACTTATTGATGAAAAGTCGTACCATTTTTAAAAAAGCGGAACACCAAAAGAGTTCTAAATTGTTTGATCTAACAATGTCAACAGTCAAACTACTTTCAACCAATTGAATCCAACAGATCGCTCAAGTAAAAGAAATAATATATTTCGATCATATTTTGCATAATCAAATATGGGCTCTTCTTTTCTTCCCTTGACGGTGAAATCAGTTAGGTTGGTTTGGTTTTTGGGAATTCTAACAACCGAATAATCGGTTTGGTTTTCCGTACGTAGCAACCGAAACCGACCGACAAGGTCATCGGTTGTAAAGAGTTATTCATTGGGCGTGGCCATGTACTAGATTGCTCCCATCTGTTAGTGGCTCCAAACTGGAAATAGTCTCAAGATAACGGTCATGCCGGCCAGGGCGAGTCAAATATCGGCTTCATGAGACAATTGACAGCGGCTGATATTTGGGCTGACAAAAGTAGAGGCTGTTCACAATAGGAATCCACAGACCCAAACATGCTGTTGACATTTCTCTCTTATTTTCAACTATCATCACTTACTTCATTGGCTTTTTCAGATTTACATTTGCGAATTGGGTCTCGTTGCTCTGTTTTCATTCCCCCGAAAATCTCGCATTATAGAGGTAATTGATCATCTTCCCTCCTGTTTCTTTTTCTTTCTGCGTGTGTAGCTATATTTTCATTACGCTGCATCCATATCTTTCTCTTCGATTTTCGCCTCAAGCAATCATCACCTCTTTCAGTTAGATTTCATTCGCTGCTGTGACCTCTGATTTGGGTTATGTAATTCCATTGGATTGGAGGGGAAAAAATCTATGACTTCCTTTTTTGATAACTGAGGGTGTCCGCAAGCATACATCTATCTTGACTCATCTAGTCCCTACGATTAATGCCAGGGTCTACCAAGGGGCGATTAGAATGACACTTTTGTCCCGTATGGAGTTACTCAAAAGAGTAAATGAGTTTTTAAATATCCATCTTCAGATCTCATCTCGCGTAAGTATTCATCCGGCACTTTTTGAATAGTTATATTTTGTGCAAAGTCCACTTTCATCCCCTATGGTTATTGCCATGTGTGGATACCCCCCTCATGGTTCAAAATTGACCACATAACCTACCTGTGGTTTTGAAAATGTGCGGATAGACCCTTTGCCGTCGTGTTTTCCATCCATATTAACGGAGGTGTATCTCACACGCCTCTAGAATGTAATCTGAGTCGTTCATAATGTATTAAATAAAGAGTAGAGTATCTCTGTAAAAATCATCTCGATCAGGCATCAATAATCCAGTGATCTAATTTTTAGTAAATTTAGATTTGAAATTTTAATTTCATAACAAAATCGATTCGACCATGAGCTTTTCATTTTTTGATTTACTTGAATTTTGGCATAAATGTAGTACTCGTCAAAATTTACAATATCAACAGTTTGGATTTAATTTTTGGTATAGGCGATGGTGTAGTTAAATTTAAAAAAGAAGAAGAATCAAGGGACTAAGGGTATATCAGTCTTTTAATGTTGTTTCCGTTAATATGGATGAAAAACATGACGGCAGGGGATCTATCCACACATTTTCAAAACCACAGGTAGGTTATGTGATCAGTTTCAACTATGAGGAGGGTATCCGCACATGACGATAACCGCAGGGGGTCAAAGTGGACTTTGCTCTTATATTTTCGTCCTTTCACATAGTGAATTACCTATATTACCGTTTTGATAAGATATTCATATGTAGGTGTATATTTTATTCTTAAATTAATGGGATTATAGTAATTATAGTTACCTAAAATTATGGGATTATTAATGGAGAGTAATGAGGGAAATTTTCAATTTTTCAAATCCTTAATGGATATATTATTATAAATCATTCTCTCTCCTTAATTTCGTAAATTTTCAAATCCTTATTTTTTTTGTGAATTTTCTTAAAACATGAATACACTATGATTTATTTAAAAAATATGAATACACCATTTTTTTCATGAAAACAATGAATAAATTATTAATCGAAAAAACATGAAAACATGACTAAATTAATCAAAAAAACATGAAGAACATGAATACACCATGTTTTTAATCCACCTAAAAAACATGAATACACATGTTTTATTCAAGAAATTACATAAATAAGTATAAAAAACATGAATACACCATGAAAACTTCTCGCATGTGGCCGGAAAAACGTATGTATTCATATCTAAATACATGAAAAATCATAAAAACAAAAAAACTCCAATTCAAATGACCCACTACGAAACCCATCTGCACGTAATACAATACTTGCAACCAATCAAATGATAATTGCTCTGTGGATGCCCAACCCGATCTGTGAGGCCTTTTTGTTGAACTCCTATTTGTCCACCGACGCTGGGAGTTTCGACGGCGACGGGCTGTTGTGGCGCTTGGTTGATTCATTGGCTCCACCTATATTCTTCAAGGTCTCTTATTTGGATCAGAACTCCGATGTGGCGGCTATTGATGGATGGCAGCGACTGTTGGCGGAAGACGTCGAAGGACGAGTGGATTGCCTCCCACCAGAGGACGTTGGAGGACCAAGCGGCGTCTATTTGTGGAGGACTTTGGAGAGACCAAGCGGTGTCTATTTGTGGAGGACTTTGGAGAGAGCGAGAGAGAGAGAGATATCTTTCTTATATAGAAAGCCACTAGGGATCCAAAATTTTTGGGATTCAATCAACGAAAATTGTGGTATGGGACTAAGAGAATTATGTTTTGGCCCCTTTCCGGTGAGATATATATATATTAAGGGCACTTTTGGTATTAAAAAAAAACAGGAGGAAAACATAAGTGGAAAAAAAACTGAGAATGCAAACTTACAATGCATTGAACCCAAAGACTATTCTTTAAGTCTCCCTTTTTTGGGGGTAAGGTAAAATTTTATTAGAAACAACCACATTACACAATATAGAGGCATACCCCTAGCCAACCAACTATACAGACAACAAGAAATACAATCCTGGAACCACCACATCACTTAAAACAGAAAAAACCTGAACAATTACACACTATCAAACACTCTAACTGGGAGATTCCATAGGGCACAAAGAGCTAGATTAGAACTAGACTTTTGAACACCCCTCCAGGAACTGACACAAGCCCTGATATCAGTACTTACTTTAGCTTCCAACTGCTGCCCAGACATCCCATATCCTTTGAAAATTCTGACATTCCTTTCACCCCAAACATGGTACACAAAGGTAGCCGTAGCAAGCTTGGATAACAGGCAAGAAAATTGAGCAGCCTTATCCACTTGAATCATCCAGTCCATAATCTGTGGCAGCCCATTGACAGGGCACTGGAATTTCAAATCCTTTTGCAAAGATGACCAAATGCAAGAAGAAAAAGGGCACTGAAAGAAGAGGTAGGCATGGTTCTCCACAGCAGCAGAACATAGTACACACTGATCAGTTATGGCCATACCCCAAGTAAGGAGCCTATCTTTTGTAGCAAACCTCCCCAGGTTCGCAAGCCATTGGATGATGGACCAGCGTGGGACATGATGCTTAAACCAAATAATTGGATGCCAAGTGACTTGGGTATGCTGCCTTCTAACAGCATTCCAGGCGGAATTGATTGAGAATGAGTTATTAGGGGTCTTCTTGAGAAGGGTGAGGGATAAAGTGGGGAGGGTTGGCCCTCAAAATCTCCCTAGTCACTGAATTTCTACCTCTTGGCCATTGCCAAGACTGGGCAGAAATTATGGTATCTTTAGCATGTAGATTCCTTCCCAAGTTATAAACAACCCTGGAACCAAACCTAGCATAGAGAGGACCAAGAGGATGCCAATTGTCCAGCCATAAAAAAGTATTCTTACCATTACCCACCACATTAGTTATCCAAGGGTGAACTAGAGGCCTGAGTTTAAACAATTTCCTAATAGTCGAGGAAGCAGAAATAGGAATAGGAATGGTCTAGAGGCAATGATTTTTGATGATAGAGGTTTGGACCCACTTGACCCACAAAGTGTCAGCTTTCAAGGCAAGGGCCCATAAGTGCTTAATCATAGCAACCTTGTTCCAATCTCTAAGGACTCTAAAGCCCAAACCCCTTTCTTCTTTGGGAGAACAGACAGTCTCCCAAGCCAGTTTAGCACCATTAGACTTCATTTGGACTCCTGTCTAAAAAAAAGATCGCAACAGGGCTTCTATTTTATTGAGAATTTACTGAGGAATCATGAAGATAGTGCTCCAATAGATTTGGACACTAAAGAGGACACAGTGAATAAGTTGTGCACGACTTCCATAGGATAAAGTTTTGTTATTCCAGGACTGAATTCTGGCCACAATTTTATCCAGCAAAACATGACAATCCGAAGCATGTAGCCTAGCTGTAATGAGAAGGACACCAAGATACCTGATAGGAAGTCTCCCCTCTGGAATAGCTAAGATAGGCCTGAGAACATCTTTGCCCTCATCAGAGACCCTAGAAAAGTAAGGACAGCTCTTATGAAGATTAGGCTTTAGCCCATAAATGGAAGAAAAATCATTCAACATGGTTTTAACAAGCTGAAAAGTGGAAGGATCTGCTGCACACATGATGAACAAATCATCAGCAAACATTAAATGAGATAACTAAAGGTCTCTGCATTTTGGATGGTAAGAGAAGTCCCCCTTGCCCAATCCTGAACTGCAGTAGAGAAGAGAAGCTTTCCATAACTAAGAGGAAAAGATAAAGGGACAAGGGGTCCCCCTACCTAAGACCCCTTTTTCCTGGAAAGTACCTAACAAGACCACCATTGATGACTATGGAATACATGGCTGTGGTGACACACTGAGACACCTATCTAATAAACAAAGGAGGGAACCCCATGATCTGCATAATTGCAAAGAGATAGTCCCAGCAAACTCAATCATAGGCCTTCATGAGATCAAGCTTAAGAGCACATCTAACCACCCCTGAATCCTTATGGTAATCTCTAACCAATTCTTGCATAAGCAAGACATTGTCCACAATAGACCTATCCTTGATAAAAGCAGATTGATTGGGCAGAATAATAGAAGCCAACAAAGGCTGAAGTCTGGAAACCAACACCTTGAAAATACACTTGTAAATGACATTACAACGAGCTATAGGCCTGAAATCCTTAACAGTGGAGGGAGTAGGGACCTTGGGAACTATAGAGATGGCTGTAGAATTCCACTCTCTCAACAGATAGCCAGTACTAAAGAATTGTTGAACTGCTAGAATGACATCAGACCCCACTATCTCCCAATTTTTGTGGAAAAAAGAGGAACTATACCCATCAGGGCCCAGTTCAAGTTTTGTTACTGGGATCACCCATAAGCTTGAAGATCTTGTATTCAATTTCCCAAGGCAATGCCTTCGGGGTACGTGTGACTCCTGGGTGGTTGTAGGTACATCAAAACTCCTATCTACACCCTTTGCATGAACTGTAAATAATACCATCAATATATACCCATCATTTAGGGTACCATACACCGAAAAATAGGATCTTTGCTAGTCTGGAGGAAATTTATTTTTACTTGAATAAAGCACTCTAAATGCAGGTTGATGATGGGTTTTTTTTCCAAAAACATGTTCATATTTGTATCTTCTATATACCATATGTTATTCCCCTTCGAGTTTTCTGAAAATAAAACTGTTCAACCTAATAATTAGAGTTTGACTATTCATGGCTTTTTCTTGTTTAAAATCCAAGTTTTCAATGCTAAGAGACCAATTTATGATCTATCATTTTACAGAAAAGTGAAGAGTAGTTCCAACCAATATTGTTGTCTGTTCGCCCACTAATCTCCCAGCAAAAACTTTGCCATAAGTCATCTTTTTATTCAGTTAGTAATATAGGATTACTATTTTTAGGTTTGTGTAACCTGATTCCGCTTTGGTTTGTCACTTGCAAGTGAGAGTTGTGGAAGTACCCAATTACTCAATAGAGAACCAAGTAAAATCCATGTGTTCTACTTTTCTGTTTGTGTTCTTTCCTTGATTGATTCTTCATGCTAGTGTGTGTTTGTTTGGGCAACTCCACACTGTATCAGTTGAGAAAATATATACACTATGAAACTAATCAATTTTTTCATGTTAAGCAGGAAAATTGATGTAATGGCACTTGAGGCAGTTAGCTCTGCTATCAATAGTACTTTGGTGCCATTGTTATCAAGTGAAGTGAATTTGTTGCGGAACATCCACTCAGAAGTTGCCAGTATCAAAGATGAATTAGAAAGCATAATGTCTTTCCTTAAAAAAGCAGATTCAAGTGCAGAATTAGAAAATGGAGGGGCAAAAATTTGGGTAAAACAGGTAAGGGCAGTGGCTTACCAAATCGAGGACGTCATGGACGAATACATACTCCACTTGGCAGAAAATCGGCAACGGCGTGGTTTCCTCGGTTTCCTTCGCAAGCTTGCTCGCTCAATAACTAAACTCAAGCCACGACATGATCTTGCCTCTCAAATTGAAGATATCAAAAGGACTATTCGTGATATCAAGGAAAGGGCTGATAGGTATGGTTTCAATTCCATAGAACATGGGTCAAGCAGTAAAACAGAAGAAAAAGGATACGATGACCCTCGTGTTGCGGCCCTTTTCATGGAGGAAGATGAAGTCGTGGGCATTGATTCAACCAAGGAAGAACTGATCCACAGGCTGAACACTGGAAAATCAAACCGAACGGTCACTGCACTGGTAGGTATGGGAGGATGTGGTAAGACCACTCTTGCCAAAACAGTTTTCGACAACCCTAAAGTGTTTGAACACTTCGATTGCCGAGCTTGCGTATCGGTCTCCCAATCATACAAGATGGAGGACATCTTTAGAAGAATGATAAAGGAGCTATTTCAAACAACAAACGAGTGTGCACCTGCGGGAATCGATACGATGGACCAAAACTCTCTCATTCATATGCTGAGAGAATATTTACTTCATAAGAGATATCTAATTGTTTTTGACCATGTATGGAGTCATGAATTTTGGACAATTGCAAAACTCGCTTTACCCAAAAACAACAAAGGAAGTCAAATAATTGTCACTACACGGAAGGAAGATGTTGCTTCTTTTTGTAAGGAATCCTCATGGGATCACATATGCAAGGTGAAGCCCCTAATTAAAGAGGAGGCTTGGAAGCTCTTTTGCATGAAAGCGTTCCAGAAGGACTTTGATGGTTGTTGTCCTCCTGAGTTGGAGACAGTATCCCGTGCCATTGTGAAAAAATGTGAAGGATTACCACTTGCAATTGTGACAATAGGCGCTCTCTTGTCCACAAAAAGTAAGGATGCATTCGAATGGCAAAGATTCTATGATAACCTTGGATCCCAATTGGAAAGGAATCAGCATCTCACAAACGTCACGAAAATTTTGCTCCTTAGTTACCATGACCTGCCTTACTACCTTAAACCATGTTTTTTGTACTCTGGCATAATACCTGAGGACTATCAAATCACCCGTGGAAAATTAATCCGACTGTGGATAGCCGAGGGTTTCATTGAAGGACAAAAAGGAAAAACGTTGGAAGAAGTTGCAGAAGAATGGTTGATTGAGCTCATTCATAGAAGCTTGGTTCAAGTTTCAGAGACAACATTCGATGGAAGAATTAAAAAATGTCAGGTCCATGATTTAGTCCACGAGATCATCCTTGTAAAGTGTGAGGAGTTAGGCTTTTGTCAAGTTTTGAGAGAAGGAAATCCAAATTGGGACAATGAAACTCGACGATGGTCAATACAGATGCGAAACGTAACGAACAAGGATTGGGAAACCTTGAGTAGTACCAAATCAAGAATTCGTTCCATTTTTATTTTCTCGGTGGGGAAGTTGCCAAAGCAGCAGTTATTGGGCAATCTTGCCGGTAATTTCAAGCTTGTGAAAGTACTAGATCTTCAGAATGCTCCTCTCAATCAACTTCATGAAGAAGTGGGAAATCTTCTTCATTTGCGATACTTAAGTGTCAAGAGGACAGAAGTGCAGATAATTCCAAAGTCCATTGGAAATCTACACAACCTACAAACTTTGAACTTGAGATACTCGCAGGTGTCTGTGCTACAAATTGGGATCTTAAGGAGACTCCGTAAGTTGCGGCATCTTATCGTAAATTACGGGGTAGAGATACAAGGAGGGATTGGACATTTAGAAGAGTTGCAGACGTTGAAGAGAATAATGGCAAACGACGATTTAATCAAAGAGCTAGAAAATTTGAGGCAATTAAGGAAGTTGAGTATTGAGGACGTGAAAAGAGAACACGCGAAGGCTCTCTATACCGCCGTAGAGAAGATGAATCACCTTCAATCTTTGTATGTTGAATTTATACAAGGTGACACAATTCTGGATTTGCATTCTCTTTCTTCTCCCCCCAAATCTCTTCAACGTCTCTACTTGATAGGACATTTGGAAATGTCGCCGAACTGGATATCGAGACTTGATAATCTGTTTTCCTAGATCTAACAAATTCATGGTTGACCGGTGCTCATGCAATAAAAGCTCTTCAAGCATTACCTAATTTGATAAAACTTATTTTTGACCAAGGGTACGATGGAGAACAATTGTATTTCAACGTCGGAGGGTTTCCGAAGCTTAAGCGGCTATACCTCCGATGCTTAGAGAGATTGAATTCGGTTATAATAGAGGAAGGAGGATTGGCCGTTCTTGAGGACCTTGTGATCAGCGAGTGCCCACAACTGAAGGAGGTGCCCTCCGGCATCGGCAACCTCACCAAACTCAAATCTCTTCTTATTATATGTATGCCAACAGAGTTCTACGACAGAATGAGACCAGACAAAGGCCAAGACTATTGGGTTATTAAGCATATACCGAATGTCAAGTTTCGATTGAATGTTGGACGAGGGATTGCAATGCATACTCCTCGGGAATTCCAAGACGTGAGGGAAAGCTTGAGGCTGAATGATGAATCTCAAGAGGTTGGGGGAGTTGAATAATGTTCTGAACTACCCACAACAGTTAAAGGTTTGTCCCAGTATGATTGCAAGTTTAGATTTACTGCATCTCTCCTCCCAATTGGCCCCGTTCTTCTTAAATTTTGTTTCAGTATATTTGTTAGTCTATTTTAAATTTGTTGTAAAAAAAATTCATTAATTATTCGTCTCGACAAGAGGATTTAAAATGTAAAAATTTATGACCAAAATTACAAGAAAAAACCACTAAAGCGACAAAAAAATATCTATAATACCTTGTATTTTTGTATTTATTGTCATCTTATATGAAAAAGTTTCATCTTCGATCCACATTTTTTGTATTTATTTGATTTAGCTCATCAATACAAATGATTTGTCCTGAAAACTAGCGTTGTATCCGTTCAATACACGGGACAATAGAGAGAGTTCATGTTATTTATTTTTTTTTTCATTCCCGTGCATCGAACGGGCACAAAGCTTGTTATTTTTTGAAAGAAAATACATTGGTCAAACCTTGCATTATATGAATTTTCGTCTTTAGTGCCGTCTTATGTGAATTTTTTTCATCTTCACTCCGCAATTTTGTGCTTTTTTTATTTATCCCATTGAGACAAATGATTAGTACTACAAATTACAATGAAAAACTAAACAGAAAATTAAAAAAATAAAAAAAATAAAAAAAAAAGACAGCAAAAAATTTACCAAACCAAAATTTAGGGGTAACTATAACTTACCGGGAGGGCGCCAGAGCTCACTACTCCCAGATGATAGGGTAGTCTGGGTACAAACCTCATGGGTGACAGCAAATCCCTGGGACCCCAGCTTAGGAAATATGGTAAACAAAATTGAGGCATCTACAATGCATGGACCAATTCTTGTTATTTTTATTACATGGTAATTACCTCGTCATTTTGTTATGTATTTTTCTGGGTACAATTTCTTGTCATAAGATCCTGCCATACACGAATTTTACTTATTGACATTTCTTGAATTTCGGAGAATAAAATTGATGCATGGTACTTTAATTTAATATCCGGACTACAATTACGAGCTCACTTTTCATGTTTAAGCTATCTAATAATTTTGTTATCATCAAGCTGATTTTCATGTTTGTTCGTTGTCGATTTGTTTTACCCTAGTACTTCAAGTTTTGAATCTCGTATAATGTCCTACTAGTAGTTTTAAATTTTAGTGCTTGGTGAGTAGTGATACCTTGAGTTTGGATTTTTGTATTCTCAGGTGTTACTGCCGACTCACGAAGTGAAGGAAATTCATGTTCAGGACGATAAAGAATTCCAAGTATTTCAAAGTACTACTCACATTATGATGAATGCATTTCGGTCGCCGATGTTTCTCATTTTCTTTGTTGTGTAATATGAATAAGGGCATCTCTACCCCACACTGAAATGGTCCCTATGATTTAACTAGCTGTTGTTTTCATTGTCGTCGTCCTTGTTTTTGTTGTTGTTTATTATTGTACCAAGACTTGTTGTACTCGTTGTTTTGTTGTACCAAGACAACACATTCTAATGTCCGTATTTTTGTCTGTTATGCATTGTCTGTATCATTGAGTAGATTATGGCAAGAACATGTTATATTTGGTAAGAAAAAAAGGATCATCTACCCTTCATTACATATCATTTGATAGAACTACATTTACAGGAGAAAATACTCGATGGTTCTGAAGCAAAGTCATGCGGTCCCCAACATCTTTCATAGCCCTCCATGATTTTGCTACTAGAAGATGTTGAAACATCAAGTGACCTCTACAAGGGACAGAAATTTTTGCAATTCAAATTATTGGGTCTTACCTGTGCTACCATTGATAACCTAAAACTAAACTCAAATTATTGGGTCTTACATCTGCTACCATTAACAACCTGAAACTAATAGATTAAAAGAAGATGAAGATGCAGTAGAAGGTCAAGATCGCAAGAGCTTAACAAAAGGTCTAGAGACACACACACTTACACAGACCGTGCAGTGCAGTGTGTACGGAGCCCTCCACCTTTGTAAGCCTGTGAATGCGTGCGTGCAAAGTGTGTTCATCTGTAGCATAATTGAAGCTTGACTATGGAATTTGCACTCCTGCATCAGGTTTGGGATAAAATCATTACTCTAACTTCTTTACAAACAAAGCACATCTCTAATTGCACACAAGTGAATCACTCACAAGTGAACAGTAACAGTACTAATTTGCATGTACTATCGGCGTCATTAATAATTATCATTCCAGTTTCTATGTGGGTACGTTGCGCAACTGTTACTAACTTACTTTATTAGAGCATCCGCAATGGGAATAATCAAAATCAATAATCAAAATGTGCCACGTCAGCATTTGATTATCCATTTAGTTCATAATCAAACTTAACAACCTCTACCCCCACATTGGTTATTTTTGCATCCCTATAAAAAAAAAATCCCACAATACACAATACACCTATGTCCAATCGCAAACGAATTCCAATCACTTATCCGATCACACCAAATTATTCGTCTCGATGAGACGATTCCAATGTGGGGTGTCTTTGAGTTAATAAGTTTTGAGTTTGGTTATTGGGTTTGGTTATTGAGTTTTGGTTATTGGTAAAAGTTGTTAAGTTTGGTTATGGAATGAGTGAAATTTGGTTATTTGCTAAAAGACTTTTAACTTTGCTTATTACAATGCGAGCTGTTTTTTGAGTATTGTTGTTAAGTTTGCTTATCCACACCTATTTGATTATTACAATGGAGATGCTCTTATTAAAGTACACTTTGCACTCCTGCACAGGCTACACTTTACATTTAATCACTTTTCAACTTGTTCCTAGCAGTGTCCTGAAATTTCATGCGGTTGGGATTCCACTTGTTTGACATTGCTCACAATGCTATCAACCGTTGTGGATAGACATTGTGTATGTTCCTCCATACATGCCATAATTGTTCTTAGCTAGCTGTTCTTGGCATGCTTCCAACTGCTGATTTGCATGATGAAGCTGAGAAAATAGCTCTCTAATCTTCTGATCCTTGTCAAAAGAATGCCATCGGAATTCACAAAAATCAATAATTTTAACATAAAACCCGCATGACCATAAGACAGAAAAGGAAGTCTCGTGTGCACAGCCTTAATTATGTGCACAACTTCGACGTGTGCGCATAGCATTGCTCTAGGTAGCCGATAAATTAAATCACACCATTCCACACAGCTAAAATAATGACTGGTTAACGGAAAAAACAGAGTTTGAAAAAAAAAAAAGAGATAAAAAGAAGGGGCAATAAACAAGTAAGATAGAACAAGAAGTGCATGAATAATGACTTGAAAGTGACCTTATACAAGCCTCAGACAAGTATAATAAGATATGTCCTTCATAAACCAACCAAATCAGATCAAAAGAATTAGAGTTTTCTAAACTTCAGACTTCCATAAGGTTTCATAGAATAAGGGGATTCCATTAGTCTTTTCCTGATCAACCTGTGGTTTAGCAATCTTGATATCAGGTGATTCGACAGGTCAAGATATGGAAAACATAGCCAAAGGAAAACACACTTTCTATATGCATTTACCATGATTGCACAAATATTAAGAATCGAAAGGAATAGGCTCTGACCTCAAAAAAACTGGCAAACATGTAGCCCAACGGTTGTTCAAATGTTGTTAAAATCCAAATGTCTGGTTTTGGTCTGTTTTGCTTCTTAGTATCTTGTTCTAAGATGTGTAAGAAATCCTAGGACATGACAACTTCTCCAACTTCTTCCCATCATTGTTTGTTGATATTTGATTCCCAATTTCTTGAATGCTAGTCCAATATAAGGGAATTTATAGGAATAAGATTGAAAATAGTGGTAGCTTTGGGAACTTTCGACAACGGTGGGATCAAAATGGTTAAACTGTACAAATATTTTAGAAAATTCTCACTTACAATAATCATCACCTTGTTGGCTTCTTCCATAGTGAAGAGAAACTACTTTAGACTTCTCAAACCGTAAATAAAGAAAGGATTTCTACTACATTGAAGACACAATTTGTAAGAACCACACTAGATTTTTGCAACAACGAAATCAAAGGCTACGAAATAGAGAAAAAAAACTGAGTTGCCACCAAGAGAGAGGGTTAAACTTGAGCAGAAGAGTGAGGTATTGTAATAAGCAAATTTCAGAGAATGAGGGACAAACGTTTTTCGGGAGTATGCCAAATGGAGGAGTAGGATGTCGTCCTTTAAGACCGACCAAGTAGCCCAACCAAGGTTCCAACCTCTTTTTCCGGAGATGACAGCTACATTAAATTGTTCCTAGAAACAAGATAAACTTGGTTACATTTCAGCAAGATTGACCATGAGGGTCATAGCCCGTGGAGAGATGGTTACAATCAGGTGAAACGGAAGTCGAAAGCTTCTTGTGGATTAAATTGGATATCACTTGTGCCTTTACAATGAAAAGCCCTTGATTAAGGCATTCTAAGAATAAATCTAACTCATTCACCGTACAGTATCAGCGAAATGTAATCCTCAAATTTTTCAAGACAGAAGCTTGTTTATGAATGTATCATAACCCAATTTGGGTACCCGAACTGTAACCGAAGTTTTTCCCCGAACCATAACAGAAAAATTCCCCATGGGTATGGGTATGGTTGAGGCCTTGGATAACCGAACGAGTATCGGTTCGGTTATGGTTTAACTGATACCCGAACCGATACCTGAACCGAACCAAATATTAAAATTACAAAAAATACCCTTTGTATATATATAAGTATAAGTGGCATGTAGGGTTTTCAGCTATGTCAGACAAGAAAGGAGTGCGCACTTGAGGGAATCGATGCAATGGACCAAAATTCTCTCATTCATATGCTGAGGGAATATTTACTTGAGAAGATGTATCTAATTGTTTTTGACGGCGTATGGATTACTGACTTTTAGAGAATCGTAAAACTTGCTTTACCGAAAAACAACCAAGGAAGTCAACTAATTGTCACCATGCGCAGCAAAGATGTTGCTTCTTTTTGCAAGGAATCCTCTTCGGATCACATCTGCAAGTTGGAGCCGCTTAGTGAGGAGGAGGCTTGGAAGCTTTTTTGCAAGAAGACGTTCCAACAGGACTTTGGTGGTTGTTGTCCTCCCAAGTTGGAGAAAGTATCCCATGCCATTGTTAGGAAATGTGAAGGATTACGACTTGCAATTGTGACAATTGGTGCTCTCTTGTCCACTAAAAGTAAGGAAGTATCTGAATGGCAAAGATTCTATAATAGCCTTGATTCCGAGTTAGAAAGGAATCCCCATCTCACAAACATTACAAAAATTGTGCTCCTTAGTTACCATGTTCTGCCTTGCTACCTCAATCCTTGTTTCTTGTACTTTAGCGTAATACCCGAGGACTAACAAATCACCTGTGGCCGGCTAATTCGACTGTGGATAGCCGAGGGTTTCATTGAAGGAGAGAAAGGAAAAACGTAGGAAGAAGTTGCGGAAGAACACTTGACTGAGCTCGTTCATAGAAGCTTGGTTCAAGTTTCGAAGGCAAAAATTGATGGTAGAATTAAAAGATGTCAGGTCCATGATGTACTCCACGAGATTATCCTCGCAGAGTGTGAGGAGTTGAGTACGATGGAGAACAATTGTACTTTGATGTCGGAGGGTGGTTTCCGGAGCTTAAGTTTCTATACCTTGAAGACTTAAAGGGACTGAATTCGGTTATGATAGAGGAAGGAGGCTTGCCCGTTCTCAAGGAGCTTCAGATTATATGTTGCCCACAACTGAAGAAGGTACGTACGTTTCGGTATCCGCAGCCTCAAAGAACTTAAGTCTGTTGTCTTTTCGAACATGTCAATAGAGTTCTTCGAGAGAATGCAACCAGGCAAAGGCCAAGACTATTGGATTATTGAGCATATACCTAATGTCAAGTTTTTATGGATGGACGGACGGGGGTTCCAGAATGATGAACCTGAAGAGGTTGGGGGAGTTGAATAATGTTCTGAACAACTATTGGTCCCGTTCTTATTTTGTTTTGGTATATTTGTTCATCTATTTTGAATTCTTTTTTTTTGGTCTACGTTATGTTTTTGTGATAAATATTCGTCTCGGCAAGAGAAGTCTAAAGACTAAAAAATTGTGACCAGAATTATAAATAAATTCACCAAAAATGAAAAAGTTATCAAACGGCTGGTATTTTTGTATTTAGTGTTGACTGATATGAACTTTTTTGTCTTCGATCCACATTTTTGTATTTATTTGATTTATCTCATCGAGACAAATGATAAATCCTAGAAATTAGAATGAAAAACTAAACAAAAAAATTACAAAAAGTAAAATATAGCAAAAACTTACTATACCAGACCAAAAATTTAGGGAGAACTTTTAGAACCAAGTGCGTGAGCAAACTTCTAGGATCCATCTTAGGAAATAAGGTAAACAACGTATGGACCAATTATGGAATATTCCATTTGTCACTCCCCCTTGAACCTTCTCACTTCTCAGGGTGGTTTAGGTGGGTACATTTCATTACATAATAATTACCTTGGCATTTTTTTTCTTCTCTTTTTTGGGTACAACTCCTGTCATAGCTCATGCCATGTACGAATTTTACTTATTGACGATTCTTGAATTTAATTTGGGAGTATAAAATTCAAATGGTACTTGTAATATCCCGGACAATAATTACATACAAGCTTACTTTTTATGTTTAAGCTATCTAATATGTTTATTAGTTTCAATAATTAGAGGCTTATTTATAGGGACAAAGACCTGATTAATCCTTCCCGGTGGGCGTCTGGTGGCCGAAACTCTGGTGCAGTTGGTGTGAGTGGATTGGTGGGTAAATTTCCATTTGGAGCAGTGGGAAGGTGTGATGGTGTAGTTGGGGGAACCGTTGGGAGTTGGGGTGCGTTGTTTGGGAGTCTAGGGTGGGAATAGTCGCGTCTGTTTTGGAGGAAGAAGATTTAGGAGGGGTGCGTGTGTTTTGAGGGAGAAGGGTTGGGAGGTGTAATTTTGGAAAGTGGAAAGTCGACAAACAGCCAACTCTTTTAAGAAGAGGTATAGATTATTACTCATTTGTCTTGTCTTTATGTATACAGAAAAAATAATAATAAGGATTTGATTTGAGGTGGCTAGGTAGAAATGCATGGAACCTGTTATGAATATAGGTTTGGTTTGTAGAAGGGAAATGAGGGACAATAAAACAAAAACAGCGGGCAACGAAAAATAAAGGACCGGCGGTGTTATATTGACATTTATAAACATCTATCTTTAGATTAATCTTTTTAGGTAATTTCTTGGATAAAGTTTTCGACATTTTTAGTCATTCAGTATATGTTTGTTCATCTTTGATATTTTTGTTCATCATTGTTTTCATATGTCTCACAAGTAGTTTCCAATTTTAGTGCTTTGTGAGTATTGATACGTGAAGTTTGGATTTTTGTATTCTCAGGTGTAACCACCAACACATAAAGTGGAGAAAATTAATGTTCAGGCCGGACGATATCAAATTTCAAGTATTTCAAAGTACATCACGACGAATGCATTTCATAAAACCATGTTTACATGAGAAAATACTCAATGGTACAGTTTTGAAGCACAGTCATGTGGTGCACAACATCTTTCGCAATCCTCCAGGATTGAGTTAGCGGAAGTTCACCTAGTCTTAAAGTTCAACTCCCGTCCTCTCATTTTTTTAATTGGAACTTTCCATAACTGTGCCGCCTAATAAATTTTTCGCTTGCACCCCTCATGTGTCCCCTCGATTGCATGGGACCCAAATTATTGCAACCTAAATTATTGGGTCTTACCTCTTGGTCTAAAATTTGTAAGAAATCCAAGGACTTGATGAAAACTTCTTCCCTCCATTGGTATTGTGTGTCATATTTGATTGCCAATATTTGCTTTTATATAGGAAAAATAAGATTGACAATAATTGCGACTCTAGGAATTTCCGGCAAAGGTGGGATCAAAATGGTTAAAATTTACAGATATGGTACAAAATTCTCACTTAAAGCATTCATCACACCTTGTTGGCCTCTCCCATAACATAAAGAAACTACTTTAGACTTCTCAAGCCATAAATAAACAAAGGATTTCGACGAAACAAACTGAAGACATAATTTGTACGAACCGCACAAAACTTCAACACAATGAGATCATAGGCTGCGAAATGGTGAAAAAAACAGAGTTACCGCCAAGAGAGATGGCTAAGTTCAGCAGAAGAGTGAGGAGTTTTACTTAATAAGCGAATGTTTTTTCTGGAGTATGCCAAATGGAGTAGTAGGATGTCAAATGGTTACATTTCAGCAGGATGAACCACCACTATTATATGAGAGTCATAGCCCGTGGAGAGATGGTTACAATGAGGTGAACTGGACGTCGTCGGCTTCTTGTGCATTAAATTGGACGTCGCTTGTCCCTTTTCGATGAATAAATCTACATCTACTGTATCGTAATGCAATATCATAGAAAAAATCATCGTCAAATTCTTCAAGACAGAAGCTTAATTATGAATAAATCATAACCGAAAGCTATGGTGCCATTATTCTAAGCTTCCAATTAAGGATGACTATAACACTGTGATCCTATGGTCGTTACAGCACTACGTACTTAGCTTTGATCAGGATTAGTAGACTTACCAAAACATAAATCGATCCAACGAGGTAGAAAAAAATAGAGGGAGAGTATAAGCTTATTTGATAACCTAAATTTAGCATTTAAAACTGAATCAATTAAGTAATAAGTGATTCAGTGAGTTTGATAATGGTATTTTACATTACTTAACAAATTAAGTGCTACTTAAAATGTAGGCTAAAAAGTTTTAAACAAAAAATTAAGTAGTTTTGAATTACTTAATTTTGACTGAATTTTTGTGTACTTATATTTAATTACCATACCACCACCACCACCACTCCCTTATCACTCCATCACCACCACAACCACCACCATTACCACACCGCCACCACCACTACCACACCGTCGTCGCCGCCACTACCACAATGCCACCATTGCACATCATTCCACCAACACCACTCACTATCACCATTACATCATCACTCCACCGCCACTACCACCATTACACCACCACCATCACTCACTGCCATCGTTACATCACCATCACTCCAACACCTCCACCGCCACCACCATTCTATCACCACCACCACCATCACAATCACCATTCCACCATTATTATAAGTACATTGTGACCATTAGTAAATTAAGAGAGAATCGGAACTAAAATTAATTAATTTATCATTTTTTAAATTCAGTACTTAATATGTTTACCAAACAATTTTTTAGCTTAAAAAATTCAGCATTCAGTATTCAGCTTTCAGTATTTAATTTTTCAGCATTCAGTTTCAGTTTTATTAAACAAGCCCTATGTAACTAAGAACTTTAAAAGCTACAACATCAGCGAAAAATTACTGGATTTGGAGGACAGTTTTGCGAACAAACTTTCAGTGGATGATTATGTTCCCAAACAAATATCGTCACAACCGGCCCATTCCCCAAGCTTCTCTCTTTTCACGAGAACCATTGCCATTCAACCTTCCCTGTGGCTCTCTCGCTTTCGAATTCGGCATTGCCTAGTCTTTCACCGGCTGTTAAGATTGTATCCTTCTTTGTTACATGCCAGTCGAGGGGATATAACTGATCCATCATGCCCTGACTTGCAGGATGATACAATTCAAGTTAAGAATCCTGTTCTGCTGGCATGCCCATCATAGAATGCTTTGGCGGCTCCATCCGATTCAAA
>BPLS01031679.1:51963-63607 GCA_019656275.1 Rhododendron kiyosumense | reverse complement strand
TAAGGATAAATTAGGGGGCGCTATGTGAACATTTATGCGCCTATCACTCATCCCTGCAGCTTCATCGATTGTGGAAAGACTTTGCAATCAATGTAAAGCGTTGAGGTGTTAAATAAGGGTTATTTTCAAAGACACCCCTTCAACTATCACATTTTGTCAACATGATTCCTTCATGTTTAAAATTCATCAACCTCACCCCTTCATCTATCAAAACTCATCAACTCACCATCTTCCCTTATTTCCGTTAAAAATTTGGACGGAAACACATGAAAAGACTAAGTTACCCTTTTCTTTCATCGGTGAAAGAAATAGGGTTCAGGACTTCCAAAAAAATTACACGCCTCTTCTCCTCTCCTCTGTCTCTCTCTTCGACCTCAACATGGATGAAACCCAAAAAATCGAAATCCTAGAACCCAACGGCAACTGAGGACATCAAACCCATCACATTCGAAACCTTAAATCAATCGCTCCAAACTTTACAACTTGAACTCGTTTGAAATCCTATTATGTCGTCTCTCTCTCTCTCTCTCTCTCTCTCTCTCTCTCTCTCTCTTTTATATATATATATATATATATATATATATATATATATATATATATTTTGTGTCATCTATCTCTCTGTTTGCAGTTGGGTAATTTAGATGCTTAAACATGATCTAGTTAGGGTTTAGGAAATAAACACTCCAAGTAGAAGTATTGGGTTGTCCGATCCACACACCAAGATTGAACCAATTTAAGCAGTTCTTTGTCGATCAAGAAAAAAAAAATCAATTTAAGCATTGGCTTTCTAGGCTTATGTCCATGGCCGACCCCGTAAATGCATGTATCTGAGATTTAATTTCACAATTTGTGTGTATGTGATTGAGATTTACAGAAAATTTTGGATTTTTTGACTTACGGGTTATTTTTCTTTCGTTGATTGGTAGATTTTGATTGCTTGGGTATTTGGTCTTGGTATTGTGGTTGAATCGAGGAAACATGGACCAATTGAAGGATTAGGACTTCAATTTCATTTTGATTTGGCTCTGCAATTTCCTTTTAATTGGTTCTACAATCTCATTTTAATCAGTTCTGCATGGCGCCCAAACCACCGTTTCCTTTATACAAGGGTTTTGAAATTTCTGGGTTTGGGTTTGGGTTTGGGATTGAATCACAGTTGGGGAGATGGAGAAGGAGATGGGTTTTCAAGTTTTAAGGTGAAAAATCAAGGTTCTCTAACAATCCGTAAAAAATTCTAACAATATGAATGCTAATCACAAAATAATACTACCAGCAAAAACTATGCAAGCAATCAATCGCACAACGCAGAGATATACGTGGAAAACCCCAAAATGGGTAAAAACCACAGGAAGGAATCATACCACTATAATCATTGTGCAGTTACAGATATACCTATTCAAACATAGTAAATCCTCACAACGTTCTAAGTACTACCTGCCGAGTCACACGTACACTGCACCCACTGATCTTGATCGCCAACGACCTGGAGTCCATAAGCCCTCCAAAAACTAACAAAATCTCCCTTATGAATTGGTCTCCAAAGAAACCAATTGCGTCTTCCTTATCTCCTTACTGCCGCCGCACAACGTCACTGTATGTGTAGAATATAGGGTGCACAATTTTCCTTGCCGTGCCTTTTCCTTTTATAAGGCTTTGGACCAAACCTAGGAGGCAAAGAAACAAGTCTATAAATAGACTTTTATTGAACCTTTTGTATTTGCTTGTTTCTTCCCAATTAAACGGACAAGATGTTCCAATAAATAACAAGATCAATCCTTCCATCGATCCGTCTTTGACAAAATTTGTCTCGCTAAAGCCGACCTCCTCTTTTATCCAGAACGCTCACTCTCGATTACAAATAAATAATTCCTTCCACTCTAATTCTATACAGACTCGCTAGCTTATAAAAAATAATAAAATTACAATTAACTCGATATAAAAAATGTGTTTTGTCATACGGAATTGCCAATACACAAAGACTCCAGAATTTGGTCATTACATAAGGTTTGAATTTTTGGGTTTGGGTATCAGTGTGAGATGCAGTAGTAGAGAGAGAAGTAGAGATGAAGGAGAAGGATATGAGTTTTGAAATTCCTTTTTCCGTCCAAGGGCATTTTAGGGTTGGAATTCCTTTTTCTGTCCAAGCTACCCTATCATATTAACATTTTTTTAACAGATTTGGACGAAAGGGGTGGAGTTGATGAGTTTTGATAGATAAGGAGGTGAGACTGATGAGTTTTAAACATGAGGGGGTCATATTGACAAAACATAATAGTTGAAAGGGTGTACTTGGAAACAACCCTAAGATTGAGATCGCACATTACATTTTTTTAACATCCGAAGCATAATGCATCATTAATTAACCCAAAGTTGGATTACTGAATTTCTTCTTTCCACGTACACTTGTTGAATGTGTAAAATGAGTTAGCAAAGGTTGAAATTAATGGCCATTGAGAGCATTTCCAACCCATTTCTATAAATCCAAAATAGAGAATGGATGTGACATATTGGAAGGAGATTTTGTAATTTATTTATCAATAGGGCTTCTCTCGCTAGCTCGTAATGAGGAAAACCTTAGTCATGGCCTTTCTCATTTTTTGTACTTTATGAGAGAATTTAAGAGGAATTCATAGGCTTTGTTCGGTTAACCTTTTATTTTTAGTTTTAGTTTAGTTTTCAATCATTACCCTACCTCTTTCTCCAATCATTATCCTATTTTTTCAATTATTACTTTCTCATCTCTTTTTGTCTATCTCCAATTATTACTCATATCTTCAATCATTACTCTACTTCTCTCTCCATCTACTACCAAAATTAAACTAAACTCTCAACCAAACAAAGTCATCGTACTTTTTTGAAATTTTTTCTCCAAAGTGGGAGTAGGGTTTCAAAATTTGGAGAACCAAAGGCAATTTGGAGATCCAAATATCTAAAAAGTACGATAGGTCCCTCCTCGATTTTTCTCATAAAATGTAAAAAGTACAAATAAATTACATAATCTCCCTCCAATTATCCAATATATCACATTCATTTTCAATTTTAAACTTTTAGAGATGGGTTGGAGTCTTGGAGATGCTCTGACAAATGATTAAGGCGACCTCATTCTCATCACCCACAGAGAAACCTTTTCATAGACAACAAAAAGCTAGCACCTACCCACAACAAAAAGCTAGCAACTAACAATTCTAGGGACCTTTGGCCAGGAGTCCATGGTATAGGAACTTAGAGCAACATCAGCAGAGGTAAAAAGAAGATTTCGGTAAAATAGCTATACAAACCTTGAAAAATCATGTTACACCATAGTAGCAAAACCCCAAGGTAAAATACATTTTGCAGATTTGGTTCGGCAAAAATACCTCACAACTGTAGCAATGTATAAATAAACAAATATTATTATTCTTCTCTCTCCTCCCTATCACTCTCTCATAAACCCACCCCCCCCCCCCCCCTTTTAGTATATTTTATAAGGATAAAGATGTATAATAGAGAAGATTAGTGTGGGGTTGAGAGAGATTTGAGTAGGTAAAATAGAAAAAGTGGATTATTGGGTAGGTAAATACATTTCACTGGTGTACATGCTCTAAATGTACACAAATGAAAATGTAAAAATGTTGATCAACAGTGCACTTTTTTCATTTTACCAACTAACATCTCTCTCAACACTACACAAATATTATCTATTTTACCAAACTCCAATTAAAATATATATTTTTCACTCATTTTTTTATTATCTTTATTGTTTGAAGAGAGGAGAAAGGAGGGAGGAGAGAGAGAAAGAAATAATAAACAAAGAAAGGAGTATGAATAGTGCATAGTTAAAAATAGAGAACAACTATTCACAAATGCATTTTAGCTCTTCTTTTAGCTCATTTGGTGTAGACTATTTTTTATGTTTCTCTTAGGTAAAATAGCAAACAATATATTTTTGCTCATCTAATGTACTTGCTTGTATAATGTACTCCGTGCTAGTAGTAATAAGGACAGCTATAATTTTTGTACTGGCGCGAGGAGTTTTGTCACCTGCTTTTCAAAAATACCGCCGTTTTTAAAAACAAACACCTAACAGGGGAAAAAACTATTACAATAAGCGGACGGTGATGCTAGGCGCTAGTGTCTGGGACTAGGAGGGTGTCGCGGCTGGGGAGGGTGATGGGATTGGGATTGGGGTTGGGGTGTGGGTGTGGACTATTTGCTTTTGTATCAACTTCCACTACTTTCCATTTCAATTTTCGAGGCATTTAAGAGAGAGGATATCAGAAGAATTATTAATTAAAAACCAAGCCTCTTTTTTCGTCCACTGCAATTTGATGGCAGACCACACGTGATTTTTGGCTAACTTTTTTTTGGTAAAATGCTTAAGGGTATTTCCAGTAATAAATAAATTTTGAAAAAAAATTTGTTGCAATTAAATTGTTTGGTATTTTGATAGTGAATAAGTTATTGACAAATGTCAAGTTGTTTCCTGTAGTTATATAAGTGAAAAAGTTAAGAAATAAATTGTTGTTGGCAACTTGTTTATTAGTGTGAATAAGATGGTAAAATATCAAAATTTATTAATTAGTGTGAATAAGATGATAAAAACGCTTATATTTTTTTTCTCAAATTCCTAGTGTAAACATCTTCTTGCTATACAGGTCTCATTAACCATTTTAATATTCTCTAGATTTACAGATTTCACTTTGCAAACAAAACCTTTTACCACCCAACAAAATATCAATTAACAAGCCAATCAGAATTTAATTTTTTTTGGGAAAAATTGTCATATGCAAAAACATACATATAACTTTACATATGTTACTTTCTCACACAAATAAACACATACAGACAACGTTATATGTGTAACACAAAAGAAGCAGAAAACATTGTAATACATGTTTTTAAATTTTTTGTTTTGTTTTTGTACTTGGTATAATTGCAATAAAATCAACAAATATGATTATATGTCCAAATATATTATCTTCAGATCACAAAAATACCAAAAGATAAAGTTATCTTTTTAAAATTTATACTATATATAATTGCGATAAAACCAACAGATGTGCTTATCTGCCCAAATCTATACTATTCATAATATGAAAAATACCACAGATAAGGTTATATCTGAGAAATTTGTACACTTTATAACCGCAATAAACCAACGTATATGGTTATTTGCCCAAATTTATACTCCCTCTGTCCCTTTTTAAGTGTCCCACTTTGAAACTCAAATTTGTTAAATAAACATTATCATTACATTTTTCACATCAATTTTCACCTCCACTTTTCCTTTACCTTTTATGGAGATATTATCATTACATTTTTACTAACTTTTTAAAATGGAATCTACTTTTAGGAGCAAAATGAAAATTGTACAAATTTTTATTCACTAATTTTACAAAATGGACACTTATTAAAGGACAACCAAAAATTGAATACTGAACTTTAAAAAGGAAACGGAGGAAGTAATGTTTATTGTTCTAAAAATAACAAGCCAATCAAAATTCAATTTTTTGTGGAACAATTGTCATATGCAAAAACAAACATATAACCTTATATGTGTTACTTTGCCACACAAATAAACACATACAGACAACGTTATATATGTAATACAAAAAAAAACAAATAACATTACATGTTTTAATTTTGTTTTTGTTTTTGTACTTATTATAATTGTAATAAAATCAACAAATATGATTATTTGTCTAAATCTATTCTCTTTAGATCATAAAAATATCAACAGATAAGATTATCTTTTCAAATTTTCTATATTGTATTGTAATAAAACTAACAGATGTGGTTATCTGCCCAAATTTGTACTATTTATAATACCAAAAAATCACAAATAAGGTTCTATCTGCGAAATTTATACTCTGTATTAACCGTAATAAATCAACAGATATGGTTATTTGTCCAAATCTATAATGTTTATTGTTCTAAAAATACCAACAATAAAGTAATCTCTCTTAAACTAACAATATGGTTATTTGTCTAATTTTATACTTTCTGTTAGGGAAATGATTTTGCCACTTTCTTTTTTGTTAACGGTACTCTCCTGTAAGTGTATTTTTGCACTAAAAATACACTTGCAGGTGAATGCTATTAACAAAAAAGAAAGTAACAAAATCAGCAGCCTTCTGTTATCTCAAAAAAAAAAAAATCTGCCCAAATTGATACTCTTTATTATTCTAGATATAATATTTGTCAGTTATTTGAGTATTAAATTAGAAAGCAAATATTTTGAAGAAAAAGAAAAAGAAAAAGGCGAGCAGCCACCACCAGATGAAAAATCAAATAAGAAAGCAAATATTTTGAAGAAAAAAAGTATTAAATCTTGTCGGCCAACACTATTGATTTGTTGGGGTGGGATCATTTATTGGAGTATTAAATCTTCTTCCCTGGTGAACACTCCCCCCGAGTACCCCGCCGGCGACCTATCACTCCTCCGGCAAGCCACAAGATCGGCGAGCTCCCTCTCTCTCTTCCCACCGGTAACACCTCTCGCCTTCTTGGTCTCTCTCTTTCTCGACTAACAAAAAAGAAAAAGAAAAAAGGAAAATGGAAATTAAACCACGGATGGAAGCCATGGCTACCACTGTCATGGCCGCCGGGTGCCATCGATCACCGCTACCACCTCATCTCATCTCACCTCACCTCTACTCCCTTCCCTTTTCTTCCTTTCTTCTCTCTCCTTCCCTGTTTCCTTCCCTTCCCTACTTCTCTCCCCTTCTCCTTCCCCGACTGAACCGGTCACCGCCGCCGTTGTGACACAACCGTCGGCAGCGGCTGCTGCTGCCATTAGATATCATATAGAAAATGTTCACATTCCATTAGATATTATATATATACCGCTGATCGACCAAATGAGAAATTGTTTTTGAAAGGACTAATGCCTTGTTCTCTTTGTAACTGAAAAAGAATTTTTCAAAAAATTTTCCCTAAATTCCTTTTAGATTTCCTCTACTTTTAATATTTCTCTCTTTATTTCTCTCAACTCATTACCCCTAGTATTTTTCAAAAAAATTTCAAATTCCAATTCAAACAAAGTATAAATTTAAGGAGTAATGCTATATGTACTGACCGGCCTGGGAGGGATATTGTACTGCCGACCGCCTGCGGGCCGTCTTCGGCCACTGGACAGCCGATCTGAGCCGTCCAAAAATTCTAAAAAAAAAACCGACGGCCTTTACGAAAATCAACAGCATCTGAGGTATGTAGGGTGCTTGATCTGAGCACCCCTTTTTTGGTACGATTTATCTCTGCCCGATCGGTACCTATATCATTATTGAAATTGAGTAATTTTAAGTACCAGAATTTGTTTATGAAAGGAGTAAAGTAGACTTGGCTGTCGACTCGGATAAAAAAAAAGAAAAAAGAAGACGACTTGGGTGTTGACTTCTCACAAAAGGAAATCCAAAGACGACCCAAACATGCTGTACCATTCCCTTATTTATCTTTCAGTTATCACCACATACTTGATCATTTCCTTTTTTCAGGTACGCATTTGCGAATTGGGTCTCGTTTCTCTCTCTTTCATTCTTCGGAAAATCTCTCATAAGTCATAACAGAGGTACATTGATCATCTTCCCTCCTGCTAGCTGCTCTTTCTTTTCTGTACGTGTGTTTATCTACTTGTGTCTATTTATAATACACAGTTGTATCCTTGCTATAGTCTATAGATCTCATCCCCTGCTGCTTCATCAATCGTCTTCATCCATCATGTTATTGCTTCCCCTTCATTTGGAACCATAACAAGTTATGGTCTCTGGCATGCATCTTCTATGGATCTCTGGTTCCTTTCATAATCTTTTCGGCCAAAATACTGAGTTTTCTTGTGATGACACTATATTTGTGGTTGTTAAGTTTGCATAAATACTGAGTTCTCTTGTTAGTTATGCTGATTTCGATAATTTTCGCTGTTTATAAAGTTGCTCCTTGATTCTTGTTCATTTTGCTTATTTATGTGAGTGTGTTTGTTGCTTTTCACTTGAAACTCCGAACCATTTAAATTTTAAAACTTTTTGAGACCATCAACCATGCATATTAAAAAACTATCTTGCTCATTCGATATCGATTGATTATTTTTAGAAGACTATTATGTAGCCAAATAGTTTAGAATACCAATATATGTTAGGATCGACACACACACTCACACGATTTACGAGTATAAACAGTAAAGAATTAATACAGAGATATACGTGGTTCTCCAAAACCGGGTAAGTCCACGGGAGCGAGAGCGGCTGCAGTTCTTTATTATCACAGTAATGAATTAGGAGGGTTTACAGTATAGAATATTTATACCGACTCTATTCTAACCTAATATGGTATTTGGTCCGTATCCCAAAAATACCCATGTATGAACCGTACCGTACCGCTGGCATCCCCCAATTACGGAACACCTGGGCCGAAAATCTATTTTCACTGAATCATTAGCAATAGGCCAAATGCCATCGCTCCGCTATACTCCGACATCTATCCTTCTTTCTAGAATTCTATGAGCCACAGCTCTAACAATATAAAACACAAACATTTTAGAATCCATTTTGGACAACATAAATGTATTTTTGGAACCGATTTATGGCCATATTTATGTGTTTTTGTTGCTTTATAGAAAAATAAATTGATGATCTCAATTTGCTAAGAAAGGGCAAATCCAGTGCACGAAGCTTCCACCATTGCAGGGTCTGGAAAAGGATTGATGTAACATGATCCACAATTGATGCTAGCTAGCATTTGTGTTTTTCATTCTTGCTAATTCCTCTCTCTTGTTTTACATAAGGGTTAAATACCTAGACACCCATCGAAGTTTACCTCTTAGTCTCGCTCACCCCTTCTTAGAATCACCCCTACGACCAACCCCCTCATTAAAGTTTTCATTTATAGGACCTAACTTTGGTTAGATGGAAAAAATAAAAAGACCAAAATACCCCCATGTTCTTCCTTTCCCTTCATGGCACACATAGACAGAAGAAGAAGAACTGATCGACGACAAACTTGACACTACTGATCGATGACGAACTCGACAGCAACAATTGCAAAACGAAAATAACAAAATCACAAACCCAACCACTACGAAATCACAAACCCAATCACAAATCCAATAAAATCACAAACTGCGAAAATATCTCAATACATAATCACAACTCACAATTACATCGGAAAAGACAAGGTTGGAGACGGCGAAGAGTAGAATTGAAGGCTAGAGGACGACAGAATGAAAACGTAGACAGCAGAGCATCGTCGGATATTACATCGACGGAGGACGGCCAAGTGGGTTTGTGCGTGTTGGGTTTGGAATTGGAAAACCCAACTGGCTTTGTGCGTGCGTGAGTGTTACACACACAAAGAGTGAGAGAGGAGCTCCACAAATCAAACTTCAGCCACCATCGGCTTGCCAAGAATTAAGAAATTTTCCAAATTGTACGATAAATTTACTGGAAAAAGAACTTTTAAGATAATGGCAAATTTCCCAAATTGCCATTGATGAATTACGATCAGTATACGCGCCTAACGAAGGCCGCGTGTGCCGGTTACTCTGGTGGCCGGTCGAATGGCAAACGGGAAGGGTAATCCAGGATTGTCTTTGACAGAGGATCACGTTTCTGTGCACCTTGATGAATCCGTGGACTTATTTTGACATCCACTTGCGGGGCAAATTTAAAAAGGGATAGAAGCGCTAAGGATTGGCCCCGCAAGAATTGATACCACCTAGGAGGATAAAAAGCTAAGACTTTTGAGAGACAAACCCTTCCAACCATCAACCACCATGCCAACCATACCTAACCCAGTGGTCAAGTTTGTTCATGGCTTGAATAAGACTGAAATAGTGGACCCGGGGATCCAGCGGCCTCTAGCCGAACTGCAGTAACAACAGTGCGCCAAAACGAAGTCGTTTTGGCGCCAAATGGGAATACCTTCAAAGCCAAACCGAGCCAAGGAAATAAATCCAGAGAAAAAAAATTATGTGTTCCAAATTTCAATCCGTTTAAACCGGTGGAAAATTTTTAGTTTTCTGATCATTTTATCCTAAATTATCATAATTAAATTTTGACTCTAGAGCTCTCGTTGATTAGCCCTAAGAGATATTTGATTCTACAACTTTCTTAGGGTTCATCAACGAGAGCCCTAAAGTCAAAATTTAATTAAAATCCTTTAGAATAAAATGATCAGAAAAATAAAATCTTCCCACCGATTCAAACGGATTGAAATTTGAAACACCTAATTTTTCAACTTCTTTAAACAGTTTATATACTAAGGTGAAATTACACGAACACCCCCTCATCTATTCCGTTTAGACATAGACACCCTTTAACATTTAAAAACGCCCAAACACACCCCCTCATCTTCTACCGTTACCCAAGGAACACCCTTCCATTTGAGTACCGTTTGTTGCAAGGCACATGTCAATACTTTTGCCAAATTTTAGACAAAAATGCCCTTTAACGGCAACATATACCCAGTTGTCTTTCATATCTCATTCCTCATTCTTACTTTATATCAGAGATTCCCTCTCTCACTCACTCTCTCTCTCTCCTATGACAGTCATGGAAGGTGGCAAGTGGCAACAATTGCTATAGTAGCCACCATAGCCACACCAACAACAGATCTAATAGCTACAGTTAGAGCTACAACTCCAACCATACCCAAAACTGGGTTGATTCCTACTGCCGTTGTGGAGAAAAAGCCCCCTTGAGGACTTCAAATACAAATTGGATGACAAGCAAATGCAAAACAACAAAAGCCCCAATTTTAAAGGTTATCGAAGTCACCATTGTACAACACCTTTTAAAAAACTCTACTATTCCCAAACAAAAACCCTAATGTATTCATATACCGTATAATATGAACATATACATCTACATTTGCACCATTTAATAAGAAAATCTAGGATTTTTTTACATATAAAACATACCTTCCAAAATAGGGTTTGCCATGATCTACAGCTTTTCTACAGTGTACACGATCCGATGTTCTTCAAAACTTAAGTTTTCTTCACGATCTAGGGTTAGCCATGATCTACAATGCAAGTTGAAGAGAGAGAGGAAGAGAGACAGAGGCACCATGATCGAGTAAGGTGGAAAGAATTTTCTAATCAAGTAAAGTGTGGCGTATGCTTGTTGCTCCATTTCACAACAAAAGGTATATTTGATATTTCGTTCATTCCGTTAACGGCTTTGAGGTTTTTTTTTTCCTTTTCAGTAGATAAGGGGGTGTATATGGGCATTTTTAAAGGTTAGGGAGTGTCCGTGTCCAAACCAGATAGATGAGGGGGTATCCATGTAATTTTACTAAGGGTATATTTGACATTTCGTTCATTCCATTAACGGCGTTGAGGTTTTTTTTCCTTTTCAGTAGATGAGGGGGTATGTATGGGCGTTTTTAAAGGTTAGGGGGTATTTGCGTCCAAACCAGATAGATGAGGGGGTGTTCGTGTAATTTCACCATATATTAAAAAATATGGTTAAAAAATTAAGTGTTCCAAAATTCAATCCGTTTGAACCGGTGGAAAGATTTTAATTTTTCGATCATTTTGTCCTAAATGGTCATAATTAAATTTTGACTCTAGGACTCTCGTTGATTAGCCCTAAGAATCAACGAGAGCCCTATAGTTAAAATTTAATTATGACCCTTTCGAATAAAATGATCAGAAAAATAAAATCTTCCCACT
>BPLS01031679.1:37853-51953 GCA_019656275.1 Rhododendron kiyosumense | reverse complement strand
GATTCAAACGGATTGAATTTTGGAACACTTAAATTTTTAACCATATTTTTTAATACATAAACCGTTTAAAGAGGTTGAAAAATCAAGTGTTCCAAATTTCAATCCGTTTGAACCGGTGGAAAGATTTTAGTTTTTCGATCATTTTATCCTGAATGATCATAATTAAATTTTGACTCTAGGGTTCTCGTTGATTAGCCCTAAGAGATATTTGATTCTACGACTTTCTTAGAGCTAATCAACGAGAGCCCTATAGTCAAAATTTAATTATGACCCTTTAGAATAAAATGATCAGAAAAATAAAATCTTCACACCGATTCAAACGGATTGAATTTTGGAACACTTAAATTTTTAACCATATTTTTTAATACATAAACCGTTTAAAGAGGTTGAAAAATCAAGTGTTCCAAATTTCAATCCGTTTGAACCGGTGGAAAGATTTTAGTTTTTCGATCATTTTATCCTGAATGATCATAATTAAATTTTGACTCTAGGGTTCTCGTTGATTAGCCCTAAGAGATATTTGATTCTACGACTTTCTTAGAGCTAATCAACGAGAGCCCTATAGTCAAAATTTAATTATGACCCTTTAGAATAAAATGATCAGAAAAATAAAATCTTCACACCGATTCAAACGGATTGAATTTTGGAACACTTAAATTTTTAACCATATTTTTTAATACATAAACTGTTTAAAGAGGTTGAAAAATTAAGTGTTCCAAATTTCAATCCGTTTGAATCGGTGGAAAGATTTTATTTTTCTGATCATTTTATTCTAAAGGATCTTAATTAAATTTTGAATTTAGGGCTCTCGTTGATTAACCCTAAGAAAGTCGTAGAATCAAATATCTCTTAGGGCTAATCAACGAGAGCCCTATAGTCAAAATTTAATTATGATAATTTAGGATAAAATGATCAGAAAACTAAAAATTTTCCACCGGTTCAAATAGATTGAAATTTGGAACACATAATTTTTTTTTCTTGATTTATTTCCTTGGCTCGGTTTGGCTTGATGGCATTCCTATTTGGCGCCAAAACGACGTCGTTTTGGCGCACTGTCATTACTTCAGTTCGGCCAGAGGCTGCTGGATCCCCGGGTCCCTGAAATAGTAGTTGGTACATACTTGGTAGAAAAATTGGTCCTCTAGTTGGTATGGGTGGCTCTGTTTTCTAGTTTTTTTCCCTTTATTTTTGAACTTCATAAAATATGCAAAAATGCTACACAGACAAAAGCTATATCTAAATAAAAAATATAACACAATCGAAAAGGATGAGCAGACACCCAATCAGACAGAAGTACACCTCATTTGAGGGAGGTTGCAATCCAATGAGCAGCTTCATTTCCTGACGACCTATACATGAGTAGAGCCAGCACAATATCCTAATATCTTAGATCACACTCCCGACCTTCAAAGGAGGCACCAACTCAGAGATTATTTGGTGATCTAAATTCGGACCCCGGTCGAATTATCTTCCTCAGGAAATATAGAAGGAAATAGAGTCCTTCATACAATTTCGTCCTCAAATCAGGGGCAACAATATTCCAGAAGGAAGAGCTTTCCTTCTTGCAATGACAACTTTTGAAATCCCTTGGATTTGGAGATGAGATATCCAATTTAGGAGTAATAATTTGGGATTACTGATACTTCAGAGAAACTTTCAGTACAGGTGGTGGAAGTCCGTCCAAATTGATAAAACTATTTCAACAATTAAGTCAAAAACTCAGGAATTAAAACAGCAATTATAGCAGGAGGAAAAATCTTCCATCAAGAATCCTTTCCTAGAAATCTTAGCTCAAATTAAGGAAAAGAATCCATCTTTATCAGAAAATGAAATTGTGATTAAAACAATGGATTTTATGGAAGACCAGTTTTTACAGTCAGTTCATAAAACAGCTGATGATGAATCTATGACGTTAGCCATGAGCACAGAAGAGGACAACAATCCATTTGCTTGTTTGGCAAGGGAATCCCAAGACCCCTATGAGGATGAAGGTAATACACCTGTTGAATCCACTTTGGGTGATTTCTAGGATAGTATAATTGAAATCATTGCAGGCCAACTGTCCTCCAGGAAAAGAAAAGAAAAGAAAAGAATCAATGAAGCAATAATACAGCCAAACCAACTTTCGGTGGCCAACCACTCTAATCAACTTTCAGTCAATCAACCACCTCAATTATGAAGGGTACACTCAATTATTGAATGAAATAACAGACATATGTGACGATGGAGCCCTCAGCGCACCCGGCATATCTTTATTTCAGATGAATTTGAGTGTAATTTTATTTGTATTTGTATTTGTATGTGAGTCCTCTATATAAAGGACGCGTCTATAAGAATAAACTCAGGTTTTGGATTATCCTGTCTCTCTAAAATCCTTTGAATTGCTCTCTGCTTTCCTCCTCCTCCCTTTGTAATATTGGCTTCAGCCTTTGAAATAAAATGTTAGTCTTTTCTTTTGTCCCAAAAATCACCCAAAGTGGGTTCAATAGGTGTATTACCTTCATCCTTGTAGGGGTCATGGGATTCCCCTACCAATCAAGCAAATAGATTGTTGTCCTCTTCTGTGAGTTGTTTTATGAATTGACCGTAAAAACTGGTCTTTCATAAAATCCATTATTTTAATCACAATTTCATTATCTGATAAATATGGATTCTTTGCCTTAATTTGAGCTGAGATTTTCAAGAAAGGATTCTTGATGGAAGATTTTTCCTGATGCTGTAATTGTTGTTTTAATTCCTGGGTTTTTGACTTAATTGTCAAAATAGTTTCGTCAATTTGGATGGACTTCCACCGCCTGTACTGAAAGATTCTCTGAAATATCAGTAATCCCAAATTATTACTCCCAAATTGGATATCCCATCTCCAAATCCAAGGGATTCCAAAAGTTGTTAGTGCAAGAAGGAAAGCTCTTCCTTTTGGAGTATTTTTCCCCCTGAGTTGAGGATGAAATTGTATGAAGGACTCTGTTTCCTTCTGTATTTCCTGAGGAAGATAATCTGGTCGGGGTCTGAATTTAGACCACCAAATAATAAACCAATTTGGAAAATCATTTTGTCCAATAAGATTTGGACATAACTTAAAATGAGTGTTTTCTTTTTTGATTTTGATAGTAAAAAGCTTTTGTCTAGGCTTCAATGTAATCCCAATAATTCTATTGGATTACTGAAACTTCATTTTCAGTCCTGATTTACAAATATTTTGATTTTTGTGGATGAATTCCCCACCCATGAACTGGCAAAACCATCTTATTTATGGCTTTGCTATAGTTGATTGGGCTATTTTTCTGACCAATTATGCTATTATGTGTGTGGGTAATTTCCAATGAACCAGATTCCGTGAGCATTGCTTCATAAATGTATCTATATTTCCCATAAGGGACTGGATAACTAATTGTATCCATATATCGGGACTTAATTTACCAAGGATCATCCTTCCATCGTTTATCCTGTGATTCCAGGATCATAATTGTCTCAGTTGTTTCCAAAATTTTGAAAATTTCTTTTGATTGGACCACTTCCTTTATTGAAAGTGATGATGAAGATGCTGAAACTGCATCCTGAAGAGAAGGAAATTGAGTTTTCTGGGCCTTTAAGTAGGCTTCGACATCTACTTGGGTAATCCTTGGCTTACCCCCACCACGAGGATTATTACCTCGTCCGCGTCCTCTATCTGGAGGTCGATTCATGTTGCAAAATTAAGCACAGGCCAAAATATTCAGCTTATCCTGAATTTGCTAAAGTTTTTTGTTATGATAATAATTGGCTATTTCATCATCCTCATCTGAATCCGAATAACCATATTCATCATAAAATTGGGTGATGGCTTTTCCAACATTTGCCAGTCTTTATCAGATAATGAAATTGTGATTAAAACAATAGATTTTATGAAAGACTAGTTTTTACAGTCAGTTCATAAAACAGCTAATGATGAATCTATGACGTCAGCCATGAGCACAGAAGAGGACAACAATCCATTTGCTTGTTTGGTAGGGGAATCCCAAGACCCCTACGAGGATGAAGGTAATACACCTGTTGAACCCACTTTGGGTGATTTTTGGGACAGTATGACTGAAATCGTTACAGGCCAGCTGTCCTTCAGGAAAGGAAAAGAAGGAATCAATAAAGCAATAATACAGCCAAACCAACTTTCGGTGGCCAACCACTCTAATCAACTTTCGGTCAATCAACCACCTTAATTATGAAGGGTAGACTCAATCATCAAATGAAATAACAGACATATGTGACGATGGGGCTCTCAGCGCATCCAACATATCTTTATTTCAGATGAATTTGAGTATAATTTCATTTGTATTTGTATATGAGTCCTCTATATAAAGGACGCGTTTGTAAGAGTAAACTCAGGTTATGGATTACCCTCTCTCTCTCTCTCTCTCAAATCCTCTAAGTTGCTCCCTACTTTCCTCCTCCCTTTGTAATATTAGCTTTGGCCTTTTAAATAAAAGGTTAGTCTTTTCTTTTGTATATCGATCCTTAAATCTGCTTGGGTAATCCTTGGCTTACCCCTACCACGAGGATTATTACCTCGTCCGCATCCTCTATCTGGAGGTCGATTCATGCTATAAAATTAAGTACCAGCCAGAATATTCAGCTTATCCTGAATTTGCTAAAGTTTTTTATTATGATAATAATTGGCTATTTCATCATCCTCATCTGAATCCGAATAACTATATTCATCATAAAATTGGTTGATAGCTTTTCTAGCATTTGCCCATCTTCCAGATTCCTCATGATCTTCCTAAAGTTTTGATCTTTTGTTATCAAAAATTTCAATTTACTGAAAAAAGAACTTTTAAGACTGGCAAATTTCCAAATTGCCATTGACGAATGACGATCAATACACGCGCCTAACGAAGGCCCTGCGTGTGGTTACTCTGGTGGTCGAATGGCAAACGGGAAGGGTGCTCCGGGATCGTCTTTGACAGAGGATCACGTTTCTGCGCAGCTTGATGAATCCGTGGACTTATTTTGACATCCACTAGCGGGGGCAAATTTAAAAAGGGATAGAAGCGCTAAGCATAGTTTTAAATCGCGGTATCGGTCGCCGTCGCGGTATCGGTCGCGGTATATCGGTATCGGGACATATCGGTGATACGTCGCGGGAATCGGGTGTCGCGGTCGTGAATTTTTAAAAATCATTAGCAACATGTATAAAACTTGAAAAATATACTTTTGAGACTTTTTCCCCCAACATTGGCTTAAATTATCACATTTTAATTAATTTAAGACATGTAATAGCCCATTCTCTTCATGTGAAATATCCGATAATCGCTAACCACAACTAGTTTATGTTGGAATTTTAGTGTATAATTGTAAAACATGGTGTTTTTCTTCTAGTCCCACATTGACAAGTTACAAAACTCCTATCCACTTTAAATGAATTTGCACTTGAGTGGGATTGTAGATGAGGACTTAAGGAGAGGTCTCGCGCGCTCAGGAAAATGGGCGGCAATTTGAAAAACTGATTCGGAAATCAATTAACCGGGTGCGCGTCATGGGTTAATCGCGCAGGGGGGGGTGCAAATCCGGGATTTAAGCCTCGCGCACGCATACGGTTAAGCCCACGTTTTGCTAAAATTTTGAAAGAAGTTTTTTTCCCCTTCCTGGAAAATAATTTCAATTTCCCCCTTCCTGGGAATTTTTTTTCCCCCCTGCCAGAAATTTTTTTTTTTTTACCTTGCCCGATATGAACCGGCCAAACCGGCCCCCAATATCCGGTACAGCCCGATACGTACCGGTTCCCGGCCGGTTCGCTTGCGATTCGGAGTCCCCCCGGTATACCGGCCCATATCCGAACCGCCCCCTTCAAATACCGGTACGAACCGGCCGGTACGGTTCGTACCGGCCGATATTTAAATCTATGGCGCTAAGGATTGGCCCCGCAAGAATTGATACCACCCAAGAGGATGAAAAACTAAGACTTATGAGGGAGCAAACCCTTCCAACCATCAACCACCAGGCTAACCATACGTAACCCAGTTGTCAAGTTTGTTCATGGCTTGAATAAGGCTGAAACAGTACTCGGTACATACTTGGTAGGAAAACCGGTCCTCTAGTTGGTACGGGTGACTGTAAGAAGTTGACATCCCAAGTACCTCAAAGCTTCAGCGTGGGAACGGGAAGAAAACATTCACTCGTTGCGACAAACCATCAATGACTTTGCCATTACTATGACGGATAATCGCTGCCAATGAAGCAATATAGACTTTGAAACATCCATAGCAGCATCACAATTAACCTTCACACACCCAACAGGAGGGGGTGCCCATTTGGCCTGAGAAGGGGCCGTCATCAACTCCTCGCTCCTCCAGAGAATTAGCACATGAATAATCCACCCACGCACCCTCATATTTCTTAACAACTACCATAGGATTAACTTAGGAACCATTAAAACCAAACTCATTGCGGCCTTTCTAAATATGGGGTACTATTGTCTTTTCTATTCAGTCAGTAATATGGGGTGCTATTGTTGGTTTAGTGAAGCCCGATCCGGCTTTGGTTTGCAACTTCGATAACAATCACAGGACTGGTGTGATCTGCAGATGAACCCAGTAACCTATTTGGGGAACCACGCAAATTCTCTATATCATGCTTTTTTGTCTGCGCTCTTTGCGTGATTTATTATTGATCATATTGTGCGTGTGTGTTATTTGGGCAATTCCATACCTATATTAGCCAAGAAAATATGGCAGCTCCAAAACTAATCAATTGTGTTGCATTAAGCAGGAAAATTGATGCAATGGCACTTGAAGCAGTAAGCTCTGCTATCACCGGTACTTTGGTCCCCTTGTTATCAAGTGAAGTACAATTGCTGGGGAATATTCACACAGAAGTTGCCAGTATCAAAGCAGAGTTAGAAAGCATAATGTCATTTCTAAAAGATGCAGATGCAAGCGCAAAATTAGAAAACGAAAGGGCAAAAACTTGGGTAGAACAGGTAAGGGCGGTGGCTTACCAGATCGAGGACGTCATGGACGAATACATACTTCACCTAGCAGAAAAAAAGCAACGGCATGGTTTCATCAGTTTCCTTCGCAAAATGGCTCGCTCAATAACTAAACTCAAACCACGACATGAAATCGCATCTCAGATTCAAGGTATCAGAAAAAATATTTGTGAGATCAAGGAAAGGGCTGATAGGTATGGTTTCAGTTCCTTAGAAAATGGGTCAAGCAGTAAAACAGAAGAAAAAATCGAAGATGACCCTCGTATTACATCCCTTTTCATCGAGGAAGGTGAAGTCGTGGGCATTGAGTCAACGAAGGAAGAACTGATTCACAGGCTGATAATTGGAGAATCAAACCGAACAGTCACTTCATTGGTGGGTATGGGAGGATGTGGCAAGACCACCCTCACCAAGGCAGTTATTGACAATGAAAAAGTGTTTCAACACTTTGATTGCCAAGCTTGGGTATCTGTCTCTCAATCATACAAGACGGAGGACATCTTTAGAAAAATGTTAAAGCAACTATTTCAGGCAATAAAGAAGTGTGCACCTGAGGAAATCAATACGATGGACCAAAATTCTCTCATTCATACGCTCAGAGAATTTTTACTTCAGAAGAGGTATCTAATTGTTTTTGACGACGTATGGAATGCTGACTTTTGGGGAATCATAAAAATCGCTCTACCAAAAAACAACAAAGGAAGTCAAATAATTGTCACTACACGCAGTGAAGTTGTTGCTTCTTTTTGCAAGGAATCCTCATTGGATCACATCTGCAAGCTAGAGCCCCTAATTGAGGAGGAGGCTTGGAAGCTCTTTTGCATGAAAACATTCCAATGGGACTTCGGTGGTGTTTGTCCTCCTGGGTTGGAGAAAGTATCCCGTGCTATTGTGAGAAAATGTGAAGGATTACCACTTGCAATTGTTACAATAGGTGCTCTCTTGTCCACTAAAAGTAAGGATGTATCTGAATGGCAAAGATTCTATAATAGCCTCGGATCCGAGTTAGAAAGGAATCCCCATCTCACAAACGTCACGAAAATTGTGTTGCTTAGTTACCATGATCTGCCTTACTACCTCAAACCATGTTTCTTGTACTTCAGCATAATACCTGAGGACTATCAAATCAGCCGTGGAAGACTAATTCGATTGTGGATTGCCGAGGGTTTCATCGAAGGACAAAGAGGAAAAACGTTGGAAGAAGTTGCAGAAGAACACTTGACTGAGCTTGTTCATAGAAGCTTGGTTCAAGTTTCATTGACAAAAATTGATGGTAGGATTAAAAAATGTCATGTCCATGATATAGTCCACGAGATCATCCTCACAAAGTGTGAGGAGTTGAGGTTTGGCCAAGTTTTGGTAGGAGGAGATCCAAGTTGGAACAACGAAACTCGACGTTGGTCAATGCGCATGCGGAAAATAATGAATAAGGATTTGGAAACCATTAGAAGTACCAAATCCAAAATTCGTTCCATTCTTCTTTTCTCAGTGGGTGATTTGCCGAAGAAGCACTTATTGGGTACTCTAGCTATGAATTTCAAGCTTTTGAAAGTACTAGATCTTTTGGATGCTCCTCTTGATGAAATTCATGAAGACGTGGGAAATCTTCTTCATTTGCGATACTTAAGTGTCAAGAGGACGAAAGTGGATATAATTCCGAAGTCCATTGGAAATCTACACAACCCGCAAACTTTGAATTTGAAACACTCAGGCGTGTTTGTGCTGCAAATTGGGATCTTAAGTAGACTCTGTAAATTGCGGCATCTTTTTGGAACATACGGAGTGAAGATACAAGGAGGGATTGGGCATTTAGAAGAGTTGCAGACATTGTGCAACGTGGAGGCAAACGATGATTTAATCGAAGAGCTAAAAAATTTGAGGCAATTGAGGAAGTTGGGTATTATGAACGTGAAAAGAGAACAGGGGAAGGCTCTCTGTTCTGCCATTGAGAAGATGAAGCACCTTCAATTTTTGAGGGTTTGGGCTACAAATGGCAACGAGATACTGGATTTGCATTCTCTTTCTTCTCCCCCCGAATCTCTTCAGCAGCTCTTCTTGAGTGGATGTTTGGAAACGTTTCCGAACTGGATATCGGAACTTCATAGTCTAGTTGCCCTAAATCTGTTCTGGTCAAGGTTGACAGGTACTCATGCAATTAAAGCTCTTCAAGAATTACCTAATTTGTTAAAACTTCATATCTTCCACGGGTATGATGGAGAAGAAATGCATTTTGGCGTCGGAGGGTTTCCGAAGCTTAAGAAGCTATACTTTGATCACTTAGAGAGATTGAATTCTGTTATAATAGAGGAAGGAGGTTTGCCCACTCTCAAGGACCTTCAAATTGGAAATTGCCGACAACTGAAGGAGGTGACCTCAGGTATCCACAATCTTAGAAAACTCAAATCTCTTTATTTTGAAGATATGCCAACAGAGTTCTTAGACAGAATGAAACCAGACAAAGGCCAAGACTATTCGATTGTTGAGCATGTACCTAATGTCAAGTTTATACTAGCCATGGATGGATTTAAAAGATATACTCTTCACGAATACCAAGATGAGAGGGAAAGTCGGAGGCTGAATAGCTTGAATGATGAACCTGAGGTTTGGGGAGACGAAGAATGTTCTGAACAACCCCGCAACAATTGAAGGTTTGTCCCAGTTCTTTGGTCATCTATAATGATTTCTTTTTTAAAACTTTTATGTTATATTTTAGTAGTAATTATTGGTCTTGATAAGAGAAGTCTAAAAATTAAAAATTATTACTAAAATTTTAAAAAATTCAAAACAGACGTAAAGAATATTAGACGACTAGTGTTGTTATCTTTAGTATCATCTTATATGAACTTTTTTTCATCACTGGTAAAAAATTTTATCTCACTTATCTGATTGAGACAAATGGTTAGTACTAAAAATTATGACCAAAAAAAAAATAAAACAGAAAATTACAAAATGGAGAAAATAGCAAAAAAAAAATTACTGAGATAACAAATCTGGGCAGTACTTATATAATCCAACCGGGAGGCCAGAGCTCACTAAACAAACCTCGCGGGTGAGCGCAAACCTCTGGACCATGTTTAGGAAATACGGTAAACCAAATTGAGGCATCTACATTGTATGGACCAATTGTGGAATATAGCATTTTTGGCTCCACCTTGAACCTACGTACCCAGGGTGGTTTTGGTGGCCAGGTGGGTACATTTTGTTGGATTTTACCCATTGATGAGAGGGGTGCCAATTGAGAGCGACCCAGGCCCCAAACTCAAAGATCTCAGCCACCAACGGCTGAGATTTTAGGCGCCGGATCCCCGTGTTTTGATTCTCGCGTGACTAAGCCTTAAATGGCTTTTGGACTTTTGTTTCATCTTTCTTGTATATATACATGTATGAGTAGGAGTAGAAAGGTGTGGAACTGAGTGTGAGGAGAGAGTGACAAAGTGTATCACTCACAGTGGTATTGTAGTGTGAGGGAGAGTTACACTGGCGAGGGTGTGAGTTGAATTTTGAGCTCCGGTGTTGGACGCTCCTCCTCCGGTCAGAGGTTTTTTTGTAACTATTGTGATTATAGTGAAATTTTCTCTGGAAATCTCTGTGTTTGATTAGTGCGTGTGAGTGTGTTTGGTTTGAGATCCTGGAGTGCGGACAACACATTTCATTACATGGTAATTACCTTGTCATTTTTCTTTTTTTTGGTACAATTCCTGTCATAGCTAATGCCATATACAAATTTTACTTATTGACGTTTCTTAAATTTAGGAGCATAAAATTCATGCATGGTACTTGTAATATCCCAGACTATAATTACGAATTTTCCTTTCATTTTTTGTTTGCTCATCATTGATATGTTTCACCCCAGTCCTTCAAGTTCTGGATCTCGTAATATCCTACTAGTAGTTTTCAATTTAGTACTTGGTGAGTAGTGATACCTTAAATTTGGATTTTTGTGTTCTCAGGTGTTGCTGCCAACACACGAAGTGGAGGAAGTTCATGTTGAGGACGATAAAGAATTCTAAGTATTACCTCACTAGCTGCGTCATTCCAAGAATTCCAAGTATTGGCTAGTTTGGAGTTGTTTTCTGCTGGTTGTTGTAAGGGACTATATCCCTAGACTTTGGTTATTGTTGTTTGAGTTTAATAAGATCTGCACTTATCAAAAAAAAAAAGTATTCCAAATATTTCAAAATTCTATTCACATCATGATGAATGCATTTCGGTGGCCTGGTTTTCGTTTCCTTTGTTGTGTAACATGAATAAGGGTATCTCTGCCCCACACTTAAATGATCTCTATGATTTTGACTATTGTTGTTTTTTGCGTTGTTTTTTGTTCGTTGTTGTACCAAGGCAATATATTTTATGTCTGTATTATTATTTTTGTTACCGCATAACTGTATTGTTGAGTAGATTATGACAATAACATGTTAAATGTAGGGAATAAAAGAAATGAGAAAGGGATCATCCACCCCTTGTTCTGTATCATATTGATAGAACTAGGTTTACAGTTGAAAACACTCAATGATTCTGAAGCACATCGTGTGGTGTCCAATGCCTTCGACAGCCATCTGTGATAGTGTGTTAATGGAAGATGTTGAAACGTTGCATGACTGTGCCATCTAATAAATTTCTCGGGTGCCCCTCTTGTGTCCCCTGGATTGCATGGAACCCAAATTATTGGGTCTTACCTAGCCGCCATTATCTTTCATCGCCCCTTGATGCTGTCGTCCTCCATTGCCATTGCCACTGCCGCCTTTGTTTCATCATTTTCCGACATATCCTGATCCTCTAATCTGCTCGCCGACCAATAGCTCTATCTAACCATGGCCGATCTTCTCTTTTCCATTCTTCTTTCTGCCGTCGCCGATTACAGTTGGATGGCAGCCTGGTATGGGTTGAGGTATGCCCTTATCATAGGCTGGTTTGCCGTTTTTTTGATGCAATTGGATTTCTAGTGGCTGGGGTGGTCTGCTGCTGTTTGCTTTCCATCTGTTTAGCTGATTTTTGTCATGAAGTGGGTGTTGTTCTTGTAAGCTTTTAGGTCTGTGTTTTTGTTGGAGATTGGTCATTAGTGGTTAATTTGTTGGTGTATATTTGGTTGAGGCATTCTTCTCCCCGGAAATTTGAGTCTTGAGGAACCCATTTGATCTACTTTTATCCAGCAGATGAAGTGAATATTATTTTCTATTTCTCTCCATGGGTGATCGATGTTGTGTGGCAATGGATAAAGAGCAAACAACATTGTTCCCTCTCTTCGTTGACAATCTTCCCGAGGATGTTGTTCTTTTATGGTTCAGGAAGTTTTTCAACCATTTTGGGGTTGTTAAGGATGCTTTTATCATGGTTAAGCGTAGTAAAGTGACTAAAAGAAGGTTTGGTTTTGTGCGGTATAACTGTGCTACATCGGCAGAGGTGGCTATATCCAAATCCAAATCCAATGGATTTTGGATTGAAGATAGGAAGTTGTTTGTTAAGTTTGCTGCTTGTGGAACTTTGGGGAAAAAACCTTTGCAGAATAGGGTTGGCCTGGAGTCGAATGTAAATACTATTGGTGGGAAAGGCAATACTACATCCATTCCTTGTTAGTCCATTATTCCTTTTCTAGGATGTTCCAAAATGTTGGTTCTTTTCTAAAAGTGGAAATAGAAATCTGATAATTTTTCAAAAATGTCTCTCATGAGTGAATAGAAGGATTGTAGAGAAGGTAGAATATAGGGATAATGATGGAAATGATGTCGTCAAATTTGAATCCACGTGTAATCATTGCATATCTATACTACTTTTAAAAGCATGAAGATGTTTTCTACTCTTTGCTTTTTAAAAATGCCCCCACAAGTTCCTATGAATTCCAACCCTATCTCATGGCCCTTACCGATAAGTATGTGTCTTTTACCAAATTAAAACATTACTATGTATTTGCCTAGCCATTGCCTAAACCAATGGCATCTCTTCGGTAAAAGGAAAAAAACTGCCAAAGCAAAAGAATCGGAAGGGCCAAGTGTTTCCTCCACTTTTCCTTCCCCTAGTACCCCTTCAAAGTTCCATAGGACGCTTCCCTCCTGCACCGTTCCCAGTCCCACCCTAACGATAGTCCCCAAGAAACCTTTGATATACTCCACTGCTCCTTAATGGAATCCGAAACCATAACAAAATCCCAATTCACGCATCTCCAAACTGAAGCAGTACACACTTCTCCCACGCCAACGCCCAACAATTTCATCGACTTCTCCATTATCCCCTCGCAATGGCCAAGTTTTGCGCCCGCCATTGCCCGTCGCCTAGAATACCCTCAAACTGGACATCTACAATTTCGCACGGTAAGAATTCCCAAAGATATTAATGTGACGTCGAGTTCTAGATCAGAACGTAATTGGTCATAACAAAAAATTGTTGCACTTACGATGTTTGATGAATTGCTTCAATGGCATTGTGTATAATCCAAACATGTTTGACATGTCACTTATTTTCTTTTTCTGTCTTTGTTGGTAAACCCATATTGAAGATCTAATTGCAATGAGAAACCAATGAAAGACTGTTTGTTTCCCAAAAATAACAACTGGCCTAGGAACGGCGAGTGGTGCAGTTCTAGGCCTGGTGCGGGCGTGCCAGGGCAGGATTGCTGCCCAGATTCGTATCAAGGCCTGGATGCCTCAATCTGACTTCGTACAGACCATTGCGAACGACCTAAGGGGTGAGGCCGTATGGAGGTTCGTGGTTTGCCTTTGCGGGCTAAGGACTAAAAAATTTCCTAATCGTGTGAAAAATGGAAAGAAATGTAGAGCAAGGCCTAAAACAGAGATAAAAGGACTTTATTAACGGTTTAACAAAGTCTGGTTACAAGGCAATGAAATAAAATCTAGGCTTGGCTAGATTGAACAGGAAATTAAAGATAATTGAAAAGATAATTGGGTAAGCCAGAGGCTTGATGGTCGTGGACCTAAAGATAAAAGATAGTTGAAAGACAATTGAGATAAGCCTTGGGCTTGATGGTCGTGGACCTAAAGATAAAAGATAGTTGAAATACAAGTGAAAGGTAAATTAGATAAGCCGTGGGCTTGATTGGTCGGGGGACCTTTGCCAAGGCCTTCCATTCTGGTATTTATAGGCATCAATCCAGGCCTTGAGCTGCTTCAAATGCTTCAATGCAT
>BPLS01031679.1:0-17755 GCA_019656275.1 Rhododendron kiyosumense | reverse complement strand
ATTAAAAACCAAGCCTCTTTTTTCGTCCACTGCAATTTGATGGCAGATCACACGTGATTTTTGGCTTACTTTTTTTTTGGTAAAATGCTTAAGGGTGTTTTTGATAATAAATAAGTTTCTAGAAAAAATTTGTTACAATTAAGTTGTTTAGTATTTCTGATAATGAATAAATTATTGACAAATGTCAAATTGTTTCCTATAGTTATGTGAGTGAAAAAGTTAAGAAATAAATTATTGTTACAACTTATTTGTTAATGTGAACAAGATGATAAAATATCAAAACTTATTAATTAGTGTAAACGAGATGATAAAAACGCATATATTTTTTTCTACTTTCTTAGTGTAAACATCTTCTTACAATACAGGTCTCATTAACCATATTATATTCTCTAGATTTACAGATTTCACTTTGCAAACAAAACCTTTTACCACCCAACAGAATATCAATTAACAAGCCAATCAGAATTTAATTTTTTTTGGGAAAAATTGTCATAGGCAAAAACAAACATATAACTTTACGTATGTTACTTTGTCGCACAAATAAACACATACAGACAAAGTTATATGTGTAACACAAAAGAAGCAGAAAAAATTACATGTTTTAAATTTTTTTTTGTTTTTGTACTTGGTATTATTGCAATAAAATCAACAAATATGATTATATGTCCAAATATATTATCTTCATATCACAAAAATACCAAAGGATAAAGTTATCTTTTTAAAATTTATACTATATATAATTGCGATAAAACCAACAGATGTGCTTATCTGCCCAAATCAATACTGTTCATAATACGAAAAATGCCACAGATAAGGTTATATCTGAGAAATTTGTACACTTTATAACCGCAATAAACCAACATATATGGCTATTTTTTCAAATTTATACTCCCTCTGTTCCTTTTTAAGTGTCTAGCTTTAGAACTCCAACTTGTTAAGAAACATCAACATTTACACCTTTCACATCAATTTTTACCTCCACTTTTCCTTTACCTTTTATAGAGACATCATCATTACATTTTTACTAACTTTTTAAAATGGAATTTACTTTTAAGGACAAAATGAAAAATGTATAAACTTTTACCCACTAACTTTACAAAATGGATACTTATTAAGAGACAACCCAAACTTGAAAACTGAACTTTAAAAAGGGAACAGAGGAAGTAATGCTTATTGTTCTAAAAATAACAAGCCAATCAAAATTCAATTTTTTGTGGAACAATTGTCATATGCAAAAACAATCCTATAACCTTATATGTGTTACTTTGCCACACAAATAACCACATACAGACAACGTTATATATGTAATACAAAAAATAGAAGAAGATAACATTACATGTTTTAATTTTTTTTGTTTTTGTACTTATTATAATTGTAATAAAATCAACAAATATGATTATTTGTCTAAATCTATTCTCTTTAGATCATAAAAATATCAATAGATAAGATTATCTTTTCAAATTTTCTATACTGTATAATTGTAATAAAACTAATAGATGTGGTTATTTGCCCAAATCTGTACTATTTATAATACCAAAAAATCACAAATAAGGTTCTATCTGCGAAATTTATACTTTGTATTAACCGTAATAAACCAACGAATATGATTATTTGTCCAAATCTATAATGTTTATTGTTCTAAAAATACCAACAGATAAAGTAATCTCTCTTAAACTAACAATATGGTATTTGTCTAATTTTATACTTTCTATTAGAGAAAAGATTTTGTCACTTCCTTTTTTGTTAACGGCACTCTTTTGCAAGTGTATTTTTGCACAAAAATACACTTGCAGGGGAGTACCGTTAACAAAAAAGAGAGTGACAAAATCAACAGCCTTCTGTTATCTGTTCAAATTGATACTATTTATTATTCTAGATATAATATTTGTCGGTTATTAGAGTATCAAATTAGAAAGCAAATTTTTTGAAGAAAAAGAAAAAGGCGAGCAGCCACCACCAGATGAAAAATCAAACAAGAAAGCAAATATTTTGAAGAAAAAAAGCATTAAATCTTGTCGGCCAACACCATTGATTTGCTGGGATGGGATCATTTATTGGAGTATTAAATTTTGTCTCATCTCTTGTTAGTTGTTACTCATTTTTCTCTGCATTTTTTTTTTGCACCTGAAAATACCCAACTTCTCTTCTTCCCTGGTGAACACTCCCCCCGAGTACCCCGCCGGCGACGTATCACTCCTCCGGCGAGCCACAAGATCGGCGAGCTCCCTCTCTCTCTTCCCACCGGTAACACCTCTCGCCCTCTTGGTCTCTCTCTTTCTCGATTAACAAAAAAAAAGAAAGAAGGGAAAATGGAAATTAAACCACGTATGGAAGCCATGGCTACCACTGCCATGGCCGCCGGGTTTCATCGATCACTGCCACCACCTCATCTCATCTCATCTCACCTCACCTCTACTCCCTTCCCTTTTCTTCCTTTCTTCTCTCTCCTTCCCTGTTTCCTTACCTTCCCTACTCCTCTCCCCTTCTCCTTCTTCCCCGACCGAATCCGTCACCAGGGATGGAGTCAGGGAGGAGCCAGTAGGGGTGGTCGTCCAGTGTCAGTCCCGACATTTGGATTGCCCAAGCTCAACCTCATGCTTTGTTGCCCACTTACTATTTAGTCATACAAAATATATATATAAAAACATACAAGTACCAAAAAAAAAAAAAAAATCAAAGTTACATGTTCCTGTAGGTTGAATAATATCAAAAAAATCAATATCAAAATGTAACCCCGGTTATAATGCTTTATAATTAGCATGATCCAATTCAAAAAAAATAACTTCCCTTTGCATTTTTTAAAGCAAATTTGTCGATTGAGTCATTGTATTTGACTTATCCACGAACTTGGGGTCCGTTTCACTAAGTTTTGGTTACTTGGCTTCTTGTATTTTTTAGTTGATATATTTGACAATAATGGCCTATCTCAAAAAGCGTAAAAAGTTTATAAAAAAAAAATGCCCCAAAAATGCTCTTAATGGAATGACGCCTCATTTTCAATTGAAATCATAGCCAACCTTTTTAATTTCTCTTGTGAAATGGTAGTTTGAAGGTAAAAGCAAAAACTGTGTTAGCTCGCTTAATTTTATTTTAACTATGACTTTTTTTAATCAAATGTAACAATATATCTACATTACTCCACTAAAATTGTGTTTGTTAAATCGAAAATTTCCAACAAAATAATTTAGGATTTTGTTTTCAGTAATATTGTGGGTTGGGAGGAAAACAAAAAGTGTTGAGTTTTGTTCACCCTCCACTTAAGAGGGTGAACGTTATCCTCCTCCCTATTGGTTAAAATAATGTGGATCTCACCATAAAGTTATGTCATACTTATCAAAAAATGTATTGCATAGGTGGGACTTATATCATTTCAACCAATAAGAGGGATGATAATGTTCACCCTCTTTGCACTCAACAAAAAGAAGTAGAACAAAAATAGAAAAATAAATGGTGGATTGGAAGGGAGAAAAAAAAAGAAGAGCTAGAACAAAAATTGGAAAAAAAATGAAAAATGAAAGAGGGGTTGTGCGTGAGGCGCGAGGATTCAAACCTGGTATTCCTGAAACTTTCACAACGTGCGATGCCCACAACACCAAGCGAAAGCCTTTGCAGTAAATATGGAAGCTTGTTTATATTTATATCTAACATAATTTTTTTTTTTTTTGATAATGCCCTCGCCTGAGGGGTTGTGCAAGCCCGAGGGCTTGGGGGGCTTACCCCGGGGCCGGCCTTGCGGTCGCCCCTGCAAGAAGAAAAAGAAACACTATTATTATATGTATAAAAAAAACTTCCTATGAAAGTATATAGGCTCGTCCCTGTGTGGTAAAATTTCTTGCTCCGTCCCTGTCCGTCACCGCCGCCGTTGCGACAAAACCGTGCGCAACGGCTGCTGCTGCCATTAGATATCATATATATACCGCTGATCGACCAAATGAGAAATTGTTTTTGAAAGGACTAAATTTAAGGAGTAATGCTATATGTACCGACCGGCCTGGGAGGGATATCGTACAGCCGGCCATCAGACGGCCGATCCGAGCCGTCCAAAAATTCTAAAAAAAAATACTGATGGGGCTCCCGCGAGAATCAACGGCATCCAAGGTGTATAGGGTGCTTAATCCGAGCACCCTTTTTTCGTGTATATACATATATACATGAAAAAGGAGTGCTCGGATCAAGCACCCTACACACCTCGGATGCCGTTGATTCTCATGCAAGCCCAATCGGGGTTTTTTTATAGAATTTTTTGACGGCTCGGATCGGCCATCCAGTGGCCGGAGGTGGTCCGCTAGCCGCCGTTGGTACGATTTCTCTCCCCCCCAGTCGGTACCTATATCATTATTGTTTTTTTTTTTGAGTAATTTTAAGTATTAGAATTTATTTATGAAAGGAGTAGGTCCCGTTTCGCTTTCTTCAAAAATTTTCTTTTTCAAAAAAAAGGTAATTTCAAACTCAGATATAACGAAAATGAAAAATAATTTTTTAATTTTTTTACACCGTTTAAAAGATCTCAATGAGATCTATCAAATAAGATCCATATTAGTAGAAAAATTATTTGCGTAAACACATGATTTTTGATCTTGAAATTTACATTTTTTTAAAAAAACTCACTTTTTGAAAAAGTGGGACGGCTAAAGTAGACTTGGTTGTTTGTTGACTCGGATAAAAAAAAAAAAAAGACTTGGGTGTTGACTTCTCACAAAAGGAAATCCAAAGACCCAAACATGCTGTACCATTCCCTTTCTTATCTTCAGTTATCACCACATACTTCATCATTTGCTTTTTTCAGGTACACATTTGCGAATTGGGTCTCGTTTCTCTCTCTTTCATTCTTCGGAAATTCTCTCATAACAGAGGTACATTGATCATCTTCCCTCCTGCTAGCTGCTCTTTCTTTTATGTGTGTTTATCTACTTGTGTCTATATATAATACACAGTACCCTTGCTATAGTTTATAGATCTCATCCCCTGCTGCTTCATCGATCGTCTTCATCCATCATTCTATTGCTTCCCCTTCATTTGGAACCATAACAAGCTATAGTCTCTGGTATGCATCTTCTATGGATCTCTGGTTCCTTTCATAATCTTTTCGGCCAAAATACTGAGTTCTCTTGTGATGACACTATATTTGTGGTCGTTAAGTTTGCATAAATACTGAGTTCTCTTGTTAGTTATGCTGATTTCAATAATTTTCGTTGTTTTGTAAAGTTGTTCCTTGATTTTTGTTCATTTTGCTAATTTATGTGTGTGTTTGTTGCTTTTCACTTGAAACTCGGAACCATTCATGTTTTAAAACTTGTCAAGACCATCAACCATGCATATTAAAAAAACTATCTTGCTCATTCGATATCGACTGATTATTTTTAGAAGACAAGTATGTAGCTAAATAGTTTAGAATCTATATTATAAAACAGAAGGGTGTGGGGACAAATTGTTGGAATGATTGAGATTGAATTGATCCAATGGATGAGGTGAGATTTCCCTTTTATTAAATTGTCCAGCCTCTTTCATTTAATTACAAAATTGCCACCGATCAAAATTACACCCACTTTCAAATTTGAAACCCTACTTCTGAAGCACTCTCTCTCTCTCATTGGTGTCACCGACGAAATCCATTGGCGTCAGTCCCAAGTCTATGCTAAAAGTTACGTTTTGAAGTTAATTTGGGGAAACCAGACCTTCGAACCAGTTTTTGATTCTATCGTGCTCTCTCTCTCTCTCTCTCTCTCTCCACTCTCATTGGTGTCACTGGCGAAATCCACTGATGTCGGTCCCAAGCCTGGGCTAAAAGTTGCGTTTTGAAGATAATTTGGGAAACCAGACCTTCGAACCAGTTTTTGATTCTATCGTGCATGCCCAGTTGAACCATTTACTTTACTACCTCACTTCTTTTGCCCTTTATATTTTACCTGGTATTGCTCTCTTTCTTTTCATTTGTTGGGTGTTTTGATGGTGATTCCAAAATTCAAATCGACCCATTAGATGTTTTCACCCTTTACAGTATGGAGACTTTTCTTTGTAGTAGTTGTAATTCTGTTATTGAAATTGCCTATTTAAAACGTAAAAAAATAAAAAATAAAAGGGTGTGACGGAGCTTTTCTGTGGTGATGCAAAGAGGTTGGAGGCGGGACTCCGTGCCAAAAACCCCTGTGACTCTGTGCGGCGAAATTTTGTGCGGAGGGTTTTTTTTTTTTTTTTTTTTTCACGTTTTTGCTATGCATATTCATGCTAAATTATTAATTAGATTGCAGAGTTGATGGATTTGTTTGCTTTCAATTCTTCATCTCTTTGTATTAGGTTCTTTATGTATATTAGAAAAATGTTCACAATCTCCTGTGCACTTTCTTAATTGTTAGGCTTTGTGTTCCAGTGAAAATTCTTTTATCCTAACTGTCGTTTTGTGTGCCAGTTTAATTTTCAACAATTTTAGCCACTATTAAGATTCAAAAGGTAATTTCAATTCCAATCGGGATAGATAGTGCCGTAGGCACGAGTAAACACTAGTACCAATATAAAACACAGACATGTTAGAATCCATTTTGGACAACATAAATGTATTTTTGGAACCGATTTATGTGTTTTTGTTGCTTTACAGAAAAATAAATTGATGATCTCAATTTGCTAAGAAAAAGGCAAACACAGTGCACGAGGCTCCCGCCATTGCGGGGTCTGGAAAAGGATTGATGTAACATGATCTGCAATTGATGCTAGCTAGCCCTGGTGTTTTAATTTTCATTCTTGCTAATTCCTCTCTCTTGTTTTACATAAGGGTTAAATATCTAGACACCCCTCGAAGTTTACCTCTTAGTCTCGTTCACCCCTTCTTAAAATTATGCCTACGACCAAACCCACTCATTAAAGTTTTCATTTATAGGACCTAACTCTGTTAGACAGAAAAAATAAACCAAAATACCCCCACGTTGTTCCTTTCCCTTCATGGCACACATAGAGAGAAGAAATGATGGACGACAAACTTGACACTACTGATCGATGTCGAACTCGACAACAACAATCGCAATACAAAAATAACAAAATCACAAACCCAACCACTACGAAATCACAAACCCAATCACAAAATCACAAACCCAATAAAATCACAAACACTGCAAAAATATCTCAATACATAATGACAACTCACAATTACATCGGCAAATTAAGACGAGGTTGAACACGACGAAGAACAGAATCGAAGGCTGGAGGACGACAGAATCGAAGACATAGACAGCAGAGCGTGGTCAGATATTACATCGACAGAGGACACGCAAGTGGGTTTGTGCGTGTTGGGTTTGGAATTGGAAAACCCAACTGGGTTTGTGGGTGCGTGAGTGTTACACACACAAAGAGTGAGAGAGGAGCTCCACAAATCAAACTTCAACCACCATCAGCTTGCCAAGAATTAAGAAATTTTCCAAATTGTACGATAAATTTACTGGAAAAAGAACTTTTAAGACAATGGCAAATTTCCCAAATTGCCATTGATGAATTACGATCAGTACACGCGCGCGCCTAACGAAAGCCGCGCGTGCGGTTACTTTGGTGGTTGAATGGCAAACAGGAAAGGTGCTCCGGGATCGTCTTTGACAGAGGATCACGTTTCTGCGCACCTTGATGAATCCATGGACTTATTTTGACATCCACTAGCGGGGCAAATTTAAAAAGGGATAGAAGCGCTAAGGATTGGCCCCTCAAGAATTGATACCACCTAGGAGGATGAAAAGCTAAGACTTATGAGGGAGCAAACCATTCCAACCATCAACCACCAGGCCAACCATACCTAACCCAGTGGTCAAGATTGTTCACGGCTTGAAGAAAACTGAAACGGTACTCGGTACATACTTGGCAGAAAAACCGGTCCTCTTGTTGATACGGGTGGCTCTATTTTCTAGTTTTTTCCCTTCATTTTTGAACTTTTATGCCAAAAATGCTACACAGACAAAAGCTATATGAATAAAAACTATAAGACAATCGAAAAGGATGAACGGACACCCAATCGGACGGAAGTACACCCCATTTGAGGGAGGTTGTGACCTAATGAGTTGCTTCATTTCCTGAAGACCTAAACACGAGTAGAGTCAGCGCAATATCCTAATATCTTAGATCACACTCCCGAGCTCCCAAAGAGGCACCAACTCAGAGATTATTTGGTGGTCTAAGTTCAGACCCCGATCGGATTATCTTCTTTAGGAAATATAGAAGGAAATGGAGTCCTTCATACAATTTCACCCTCAACTCAGGGGGAAAAATATTCTAGAAGGAAGAGCTTTCCTTCTTGCAATGACAACTTTTGGAATCCCTTGGATTTGGAGATGAGATATCCAATTTGGGATTACTGATACTTCAGAGAATCTTTTAGTATAGGTGGTGGAAGTCCGTGAAAATTTACGAAACTATTTCGACAATTAAGTCAAAAACCTAGGAATTAAAACAACAATTGTAGCAGGAAAAATCTTCCATTAGAATTCTTTCCTGGAAATCTCAGCTCAAAATAAGGCAAAGAATCCATCTTTATCATATAATGAAATTTTGATTAAAACAATGGATTTTATGAAAGGCCAGTTTTTACAGTCAGTTCATAAAATAGCTGATGATGAATCTATGATGTCAGCCATGAGCACAGAAGAGGACAACAATCCATTGGCTTGTTTGGCAGGGGAATCCCAAAACCCCTACGAGAATGAAGGTAATACACCTATTGAACCCGCTTTGGGTGATTTTTGGGACAGTATGACTAAAATCATTGCAGGCCAGCTGTTTTCCAAGAAAAGAAAAGAAAAGAATCAATGAAGAAATAATACGGCCAAACCAACTTTCGGTGGCCAACCACTCTAATCAACTTTCGGTCAATCAACCATCTCAATTATGAAGTGTACACTCAATTAACGAATGAAATAACCGACAAATGTGACGATGGGGCTCTCAGCGCACCTGACATGTCTTTATTTCAGATGAATTTGAGTGTAATTTCATTTGTATTTGTATGTGAGTCCTCTATATAAAGGACGCGTCTGGAAGAGTAAACTCAGGTTTTGGATTACCCCCTCTCTCTCTCTGAAATCCTCTGAATTGCTAAATGCTTTCCTCCTCCTCCCTTTGTAATATTGGCTTCGGCCTTTTAAATAAAAGGTTGGTCTTTTTCTTTTATACATTGATCCTTAATTTGTTGCCTTAACTTATTATCGATCCTAAACTTGTTGGTATCAGAGCCAATAGATGCCTTAACTTAACTTGTTAGTGCAAGTATAGATTATTCTGTCATGAGAATGCCTTTTTAAATAAAATCTCAAAGTTAAAAACTTTAAATGTAAAAGAACATTCTAGGTAGTGGGACGTCATCTAAGTCATGTTCGGATTTGTCCAGCCATGAGGACCCGAGAAGGGTAATTTGGCCTTGCTCCAATAAACCATTGACAGACGTGCCATCTATAATATTCCATTTAAAAAAAAAAGGGCAAAATCATGAAAAGAGTAATTTGTATGAGCACTAACACAATCATCTCAAAATGAGAAGACTGTTTAGATCTGATAATGATAGAATTAAAAATACCGAATTGATAGAATATGCTAATGTGCAAGAACAATTAAATCACTGGACAATCCCTCCAATTCGACCTTCAACAATTTATGGCCATGGTATGTTTGAACTTAAAAGTAGCATGGCAATAAAAACCAAGAAAGAACCAAAAGCTTAGAGCTTAATGATAAGATATTAAATCTTATGGATCGAAGTGATCTAATTGCTCATATGCATAATTATAAATATGTCCATATTGATCTAGTGCAAATAGTTTTTAAACAGACTTATGGGTGCGATGTCAAATATCCTAAAAGACTTAATTGAAACCCTCCCTAAAACCAATTGGTTTTAGGAGAGATGGTGTTATCCAGAATGACAGCAAAGAGATCATTCACCCATGCGTCTCTGAGTTGGTGCTTCCTTGGGAGCTCGGGAGTGTGATACAAGATATTAGGATATTGCGTTGGCTCTACTCGTGTATAGGTTGTCAAGAAATGAAGCTGTTCACTGGGTTGCAATCTCCCTCAAATGAGGTGTACTTCCGTCCGATTGGGTCTCTATTCATCCTTTTCGATTGTCTTATATTTTTTATTCAGATATAGCTTTGTCGGTGTAGAATTTTTGGCATACTTTATGAAGTTGAAAAATAAAGGGAAAAAACTAGAAAACAGAGCCAGCCGTACCAACTAAAGGACCGGTTTTTCTACCGAGTATGTACTAAGCACAATTTCAGTCTTATTCAAGCCATGAACAAAATTGACCACTGGGTTAGGTATAGTTGGCCTGGTGGTTGATGGTTGGAAGGGTTTGCTCCCCCATAAGTCTTAGCTTTTCATCCTTCTAGGTGGTATCAATTCTTGTGGGGCCAATCCTTAGCGCTTCTATCCCTTTTTAAATTTGCCCCCGCTAGTGGATGTCACGCGGATTCATCAAGGTGCGCAGAAACGTGATCCTCTGTTAAAGACGATCCCGGAGCACCCTTCCCGTTTGCCATTCGACAACCAAAGTAACCGCACGCGCGGCCTTCGTTAGGCGCGCGTACTGATTGTCATTCGTCAATGGCAATTTGGAAAATTTGCCATTGTCTTAAAAGTTCTTTTTCCAGTAAATTGAAATTTTTGATAACAAAAGATCAAAAATTTAGGAAGATCATGAGGAATCTGGAAGATGGGCAAATGCTAGAAAAGCCATCAACCAATTTTATAATGAATATGGTTATACGGATTCAGATGAGGATGATGAAATAGCCAATTATTATCAAAATTAAAAACTTCAGCAAATTCAGGATAAGATGAATATTCTGGCTGGTGCTTAATTTTGTAGCATGAATTGACCTCCAAATAGAGGACGTGGACAAGGTAATAATCCTCGTGGTAGGGGTAAGCCAAGGATTACCCAAGCAAATTCAAGGATTGATATACAAAAGAAAAGATTAACCTTTTATTTAAATGGTCGAAGCCAGTATTACAAAGGGAGGAGGAGGAAAGCAGAGAGCAACTCAGAGGATTTTAGAGAGAGAGGGTAATCCAAAACCTAAGTTTACTCTTACAGATGCGTCTTTTATATAGAGGACTCACATTCAAATACAAATGAAATTACACTCAAATTCATTTGAAATAAAGATATGCTAGGTGTGCTGAGAACTCCATCGTCACATATGTCTTTTATTTCATTCGATAATTGAGTGTATCCTTCATAATTGAGGTGGTTGATTGACCGAAAGTTGATTAAAGTGGTTAGCCCCCGAAAGTTGGTTTGGCTGTATTATTGCTTCATTGATTCTTTTCTATTCCTTTCCTGGAGGATAGCTAGCCTGCAATGATTTCAGTCATACTATTCCAGAAATCACCCAAAGTGGGTTCAACAAGTGTATTACCTTAATCCTTGTAGGGGTCTTGGGATTCCCCTGCCAAACAAAGCAAATGGATTGTTGTCATCTTCTATGCTCATGGCTAACATCATAGATTCATCATCAGCTATTTTATGAACTGACAGTAAAAACTGGTCTTTCATAAAATCCATTGTTTTAATCACAATTTCATTATCTGATAAAGACTGGCAAATGCTAGAAAAGCCATCAACCAATTTTATGATGAATATGGTTATTCGGATTTAGATGAGGATGATGAAATAGCCAATTAATATCATAATAAAAAACTTCAGCAAATTCAGGATAAGCTGAATATTCTGCTTGATGCTTAATTTTGCAACATGAATCGACCTCCAGATAGAGGACGCAGACAAGGTAATAATCCTCGTGGTAGGGGTAAGCCAAGGATTACCCAAGCAGATTTAAGGATCGATATACAAAAGAAAATATTAACCTTTTATTTAAAAAGCCGAAGCCAATATTACAAAGGGAGGAGGAGGAAAGCAGAGAGCAACTCAAAGGATTTGAGAGAGAGAGGGTAATCCAAAACCTGAGTTTACTCTTACAGACGCGTCCTTTATATAGAGGACTCACATACAAATACAAATGAAATTACACTCAAATTCATCTGAAATAAAGATATGCCGGGTGCGCTGAGGACCCGATCGTCACATATGTTTGTTATTTCTTTCGATAATTGAGTGTACCCTTCATAATTGCGGTGACTGATTGACCGAGAGTTGATTAGAGTTGTTGGCCTCCGAAAGTTGGTTTGGCTGTATTATTGCTTCATCGATTCTTTTCTTTCCTTTCCTGGAGGATAGCTAGCTTACAATGATTTCAGTCATACTGTCCCAGAAATCACCCAAAGTGGGTTCAACAGGTGTATTACCTTCATCCTCGTAGGGGTCTTAGGATTCCCCTGCCAAACAAGCAAATGGATTGTTGTCATCTTCTATGCTCATGGCTAACATCATAGATTCATTATTAATTGTTTTATGAACTAACTGTAAAAACTGATCTTTCATAAAATCCATTATTTTAATCACAATTTCATTATCTGATGGTCGAATTACGAACGGGAAGGGTGCTCCGGGATTGTCTTTGATAGAGGATATCACGTTTCTGTGCACCTTGATGAATCCGTGGACTTATTTTGACATCCACTAGCAAGGCAAATTTAAAAAGGGATAGAAGCGCTAAGGATTGACCCCGCAAGAATTGATACCACCTAGGAGGATGAAAAGCTAAGACTTATGGGGGAACAAACCCTTCCAACTATCAACCACCAGTCCAATCATACCTAACCCAGTGGTCAAGTTTGTTCATGGCTTGAATAAGACTGAAACGGTACTCGGTACATACTTGGTAGAAAATTCGGTCCTCTAGTTGGTACGGGTGACTGTAAGAAGTTGACATCCCAAGTATCTCATGGCCAAAGCTTCAGCTTGAGAATGGGAAGAAAACATTCACTCGTTGCGACAAACCTTCAATGACTTTGCCATTACTATGACGGATAATCGCTGCCAATGAAGCTATATAGACTTTGAAACATCCATAGCAGCATCACAATTAACTGTCACACACCCAACAGGAGGGGGTGCCCATTTGGCCTAAGAAGGGGCCGTCGTCAACTCCTCAATCCTCCAGAGAATTAGCACATGAATAATCCACCCACGCACCCTCATAATTCTTAACAACTATCATAGGATTAACTGAGGAACCATTAAAAACAAACTCATTGCGGCCTTTCTAAATATGGGGTACTATTGCCTTTTCTATTCAGTCAGTAATATGGGGTACTATTGTTGGTTTAGTGAAGCCCAATTCGGCTTTGGTTTGCAACTTCGATAACTATCACAGGATTGGTGTGATCTGCAGATGAACCCAATAACCTATTTGGGGAACCACGCAAAATCTCTACCATGCTTTTTTGTCTGCGCTCTTTGTGTGATTTATTCTTTGTGTGATTTATTATTGATGATATTGTGCATGTGTGTTATTTGGGCAATTCCATACCTATATCAGCCAAGAAAATATGGCAGCTCCAAAACTAATCAATTGTGTTGCATTAAGCAGGAAAATTGATGCAATGGCACTTGAAGCAGTAAGCTCTGCTATCAATGGTACTTTGGTCCCCTTGTTATCAAGTGAAGTACAATTGCTGGGGAATATCCACACAGAAGTTGCCAGTATCAAAGCGGAGTTAGAAAGCATAATGTCATTTCTAAAAGATGCAGATACAAGTGCAAAATTAAAAAACGAAAGGGCAAAAACTTGGGTAGAACAGGTAAGGGCGGTGGCTTACCAGATCGAGGACGTCATGGACGAATACGCACTTCACCTGGCAGAAAATAAGCAACGGCGTGGTTTCATCGGTTTCCTTCACAAAATGGCTCGCTCAATAACTCAACTCAAACCACGACATGAAATTGCATCTCAGATTCAAGGTATCAAACAAATTATTTGTGAGATCAAAGAAAGGGCTGATAGGTATGGTTTCAGTTCCTTAGAACGTGGGTCAAGCAGTAAAACAGAAGAAAAAAACGAAGATGACCCTCGTATTACATCCCTTTTCATCGAGGAAGGTGAAGTCGTGGGCATTGAGTCAACGAAGGAAGAACTGATTCACAGGCTGATAATTGAAGAATCAAACCGAACGGTCACTTCACTGGTGGGTATGGGAGGATGTGGCAAGACCACCCTCGCCAAGGCAGTTTTTGACAATGAAAAAGTGTTTGAACACTTCGATTGCCAAGCTTGGGTATCTGTCTCTCAATCATACAAGACGGACGACATCTTTAGAAAAATGTCAAAGCAACTATTTCAGGCAATAAAGAAGTGTGCACCTGAGGAAATCAATAAAATGGACCAAAATTCTCTCGTTGAAATGCTGAGAGAATTTTTACTTCAGAAGAGGTATCTAATTGTTTTTGACGACGTATGGAGTGCTGACTTTTGGAGATTCGCAAATGTTGCTTTACCAAAAAACAACAAAGGAAGTCAAATAATTGTCACTACACGCAGCAAAGATGTTGCTTCTTTTTGCAAGGAATCCTCATCGGATCACATCTGCAAGCTAGAGCCCCTAATTGAGGAGGAGGCTTGGAAGCTCTTTTGCGTGAAAGTGTTCCAACAAGACTCTGGTGGTTGTTGTCCTCTCGAGTTAGAGAAAGTATCTCGTGCCATTGTTAGAAAATGTGAAGGGTTACCCCTTGCAATTGTGACAATAGGCGCTGTCTTGTCCACTAAATGTAAGGATGTAGCTGAATTTCAAAGATTCTATAATAGCCTGGGATCCCAATTAGAGAGGAATCCGCATCTCACAAACGTCAAGAGAATTTTGCTCCTTAGTTACCATGATCTGCCTTACTACCTCAAACCATGTTTCTTGTATTTCAGCATAATACCCGAGGACTATCAAATCAGCCGTGGAAGACTAATTCGATTGTGGATAGCTGAGGGTTTCATCGAAGGACAAAAAGGAAAAACGTTGGAAGAAGCTGCAGAAGAACACTTGACTGAGCTTGTTCATAGAAGCTTGGTTCAAGTTTCACAGAAAAAAATTGATGGTAGGATTAAAAAATGTCAGGTCCATGAAATAGTCCACGAGATCATCTTCACAAAGTGTGAGGAATTGAGGTTTGGCCAAATTTTGGAAGAAGAAGATCCAAGTTGGAACAATGAAACTCGCCGTTGGTCAATGCACATGCGAAAAATAATGAATAAGCATTTGGAAACCATTAGAAGTACCAAATCCAGAATTCGTTCTGTTCTTCTTTTCTCAGTGGGTGATTTGCCGAAGCAGCACTTATTGGGTACTCTAGCTATGAATTTCAAGCTTTTGAAAGTACTAGATCTTTTGGATGCTCCTCTTGATGAAATTCATGAAGACGTGGGAAATCTTCTTCTTTTGCGATACCTAAGTGTCCAGAGAACGAAAGTGAATATAATTCCAAAGTCCATTGGAAATCTACACAACCTGCAAACTTTGAATTTTAAAGACTCGGGCGTGTTTGTGCTACAAATTGAGATCTTAAGTAGACTCTATAAATTGCGGCATCTTTTTGGAACACACGGAGTGAAGATACAAGGAGGGATTGGGCATTTAGAAGAGTTGCAGACATTGTGCAACGTGGAGGCAAACGATGATTTAATCGAAGAGCTAAAAAATTTGAGGCAATTGAGGAAGTTGGGTATTATGAACGTGAAAAGAGAACACGGGAAGGCTCTCTGTACTGCCATTGAGAAGATGAAGCACCTTCAATTTTTGAGGGTTTTGGCTACAAATGACAACGAGATACTGGATTTGCATTCTCTTTCTTCTCCCCCCAAATCTCTTCAACAGCTCTTCTTGCGTGGACGTTTGGAAATGTTTCCGAACTGGATATCTGAACTTCATAGTCTAGTTGCCCTAAATCTGTATTGGTCAAGGTTGACAGGTACTCATGCAATTAAAGCTCTTCAAGAATTACCTAATTTGTTAAAACTTCATATCTTCGGGTATGATGGAGAAGAAATGCATTTTGGCGTCGGAGGGTTTCCGAAGCTTAAGAAGCTATACTTCAATCACTTAGAGAGATTGAATTCTGTTATAATAAAGGAAGGAGGCTTGCCCGTTCTCAAGGAGCTTCAAATTGGAAATTGCCGACAACTGAAGGAGGTGACCTCCGGTATCCGCAATCTTAGAAAACTCAGATCTCTTTATTTTGAAGATATGCCAACAGAGTTCTTAGACAGAATGAAACCAGACAAAGGCCAAGACTATTCGATTGTAGAGCATGTTCCTAAAGTCGAGTTTATACTAGTCATGGGTGGAGTTAAAAAGTATACTCTTCACGAATACCAAGAAGCGAGGGAAAGCCGGTGGCTGAATAGCCTGAATGATGGACCTGAGAGGTTTGGGGAGACGAATAATGTTCTGAACAACCCCGCAACAGTCGAAGGTTTGTCCAGTTTTTTTTTTTTTTTTTGATCCACTTTGCCCCAGTTTGATTGCAAGTTTAGGTTTGTCCAGTAATTTTGTGGAATATTTTGTTCATCTATAATGATTTTTTTTTTACTTTTATGTTATGTTTTAGCAATAATCATTGGTCTCAACAAGAAAAATCTAAAAACTAAAAAATTATTACTAAAATTATAAAAAAATTCAATACAAACGACTAGTGTTGTTATGTTTAGTGTCATCTTATACGGAGTATGAACTTTTTTCATATTTGGTCAAAAATTTCATATTTATTCCACTTATCTCATTGGACAAATGGTTAGACCTAAAAATTATGACATAAAAATTGAACAGAAAATTACAAAATGTAGAAAATAGCAACAGAAAAAAAATACGAGATAAAAAATGCAGGCAGAACTTATATAATCCAACCGGGAGGCCAGAGATCACTAAACAAACCTCACGGGTGAGAGCAATCCTCTGAGATCCAGTTTAGGAAATACGGTAAACAGAATTGAGGCATCTACGATGTATGGATTAATCGTGGAATATAGCCATTTTTCGCTCCACCTTGAACGTACCCAGGGTGGTTTAGGCGGGTACATTTCATTACATGGTAATTACCTCGTCATTTTTCTCTCTTTTTTGAGTACAATTCCTGTCATAGCTCATGCCATGTATGTGTAACTTGGGTGTGTGTGTGTGCTGCGGCTAGCAGATGGCTGAGTGTCCGTAGGTTTGGTTTGGAGAAGGTAAAAAATATATAGGAGGGCCATGACCGGTGGTGTTGCATAGCAATTTATCAACATCTATCTTTAGATTAATCTTTTTTGGTAATTTTGTGAGAAACTTTTGCACATTTTTGGTTCTTTCCTTTCATTTTATGTCTGCTCATCTTCAATATGTTTCACCCCAGTACTTCAAGTTCTGGATCTCGTAATATCCTACTAGTAGTTTTAAATTTAGTACTTGGCGAGTAGTGATAAGTTGAATTTGGTTTTTTGTGTTCTCAGGTGTTACTGCCAGCACATGGAGTGGAGGAAATTCATGTTTTGGACGATAAAGAATTCGAAGTATTTCAAAGTACGATTCACATCATAACGAATGCATTTTGGTTGCCAGTGGTTTTTGCTTCCTTTGTTGTGTAACATGAATAAGGGTATCTCTGCCCCACACTTAAGTGGTCTCTATGATTTTGACTGTTGTTGTTTTCGGTGTTGTGTTTTGTTTGTTGTTTGTTGTTGTACCAGGGCAATATATTTTATGTTTGTATTATTATTGAGTAACTATGACAATAACATGTTTTTTTTTTGGGTTAAATGTAGAGAAAAAAAAAAAAGGGATCATCCACCCTTTGTTCTGTATCATTTTGATGGAGCTATGTTTACAGTTGAAAACACTCAATGATTCTGAAGCATATCACCTAGCC
>BPLS01031676.1:0-27208 GCA_019656275.1 Rhododendron kiyosumense | reverse complement strand
GCCGAAGATACATATCTACGGAATTCCAAAGCTGAAGATCAGGGGAAAGATCCTACTGATGGAAATTGGGGTGAAAATGGAAGCGTTATGGGAGCGAGTTCGAAGAGTGACACTCCCATGGTAGTGAATCACATTGACGTTGCTGAAGATGAAGGATGGATAACTATTCCGTATAGTATATCCTCATCATCTCTCTAAGTTATTTCTCTAAATTGTTTAATCAGGTTCTAGCATACATACATGTGTCTGCCTTTTAATCCACTGCCTTATAAAGCCAAGCTATGAGAAGGTACATATCTTTTCATTATGTCCATGCCTTTCTGTCCACAGCAAGTAGAATATGACTAATTTACAACTTTGTGTAGGGTCGCCCTGTAATCCTGTGAATGAAACCTATCCTTAATAAGTGAGAGTAGGAAAGCACACGACCCGGTCTATTTCTCTACTAAGGAGCACCACAAGTCTTGAAAATTAAAAAGAAATAAGATATTGAATATTGATGGATTTGCTTGTCATGCCTTTTTAGACACATTAGGTCAAACCTTTGTTACATGGTGTCTAAGAATTCCATTTGTATATTTTTCATAGCCAAGGACAGAACTACATTTTGTGCTTCTTGTTATGTACCTTCTACAAAGCATCAGATACTCTTCTACTGATTGAAATGTCCAAAAGGGGCAAAGAACAAAAGAAGAACTCCATGATCTATCCAATATTGTATCATTATCTGTACTGAGTTGAGTATACATAACTTTATACATCAAATGGAAGTCTTATGGATAGCTATATCGTAATCTTGGCTATCATATATATTACTAGTTGGGGGCTTGTCTAAGGCCCCGATTCCACTAACCAAAAAGTTGTAAACCACAGCTTTTTGGGGCTTTTTCTTGGATATATCCAAAAGTACTTGTGTAAAAGTCTTAATTTTTTACTCTTCCGATTCCTCTCATCGAGACAACCCAATTATACATAAAAGTTTGATGCAAAACTAACAAACGCGGAAAAAATTTGAATAAGGACAAAACCAAAAAGTTGTGGTCTGAAACGGGGCCTAACTAGTCATATCAGATGCCTACAAGTAACCTTCTAATGTGTTATGGCAGTCACGCCACAAATTGTATAGAGTCCATGAAACATTGTTTACCATGACTTTTGAAATCTATGAATTTCAAGAGATTCCAATTTCCAGCATAAGAATTAATACAGTCGATCTTCTTTGAGTAGAACTCTCGTACTGGTATATGTTTTCATCGTAATTCATTTTGTATTAGTTCTTGGAGTTCATATAGCTAGTTTTTATTGTTTGATGAAATGCCCAAGACTTCAAATGATGTTTTGGCTACTACATGTCAAAGAAGTGCAGCCTTTTGTTATGTCAAGTCCTAGAGATAAGTTTCTGGTGCTCTACGTCTTTTACATAATCTCTTGAGTTATATAAGAATTAGCTCCACTAAGGTGTTAGGATTTATTTTGTCTGGAATTAGATCTAATGCGTGCTTGTATTTTTTAGAGGAGCTTCCTGATAACTGGAGTGAAGCATCAGACATTCTCTCATTTCACTCACTGGACTGCTGCTTTGTTTTTCCTGGTGGGTTTTCCTTCTTGAATTTGGAATTCCTTGCTTTTACCACTTACATGTAACATGATTTCATATTGGAGTATTTTTTAATCTGTTGCTTGGAATGCTCTTTTATATCAACTGAGATCTGAACTCCTTTCTTATTCTAGGTGAACAAGTCCATATCCTGGTGTGTTTGTCTGCATATAAGCAGGATACAGAAATAATAACCCCTTTTAAAGTTGCAGCAATGATGAGTAAAAATGGTGTTGGAAAAAACACTAAAAAACAAAAAGGAAACGTTGGATACAAGACTACTATTTGTGAAAATGGGTATTCAAGTCCAGATAGTCACGACATAGATCAGAATGGGGAAAACCTTTTAGAAGAGAAGATTGACGCACCGAAGGATATTTCTTCTGGTGAATCTCTTCTTAGAATGGAAGATCACAGAAGACAAACTCAGGCATTGTTGCAAAGATTTGAGAATTCCCACTTCTATGTTCGGATTTCAGAGTCAGATGAGCCACTTTGGTCTAAGAGAAATTCTCCAGACGAACCTCTTGAATCTTCTGAGATGATCGCTGATAAGGTCTCTGCAGATAGTACAGGAGCCAGGAAAACTACAAAAAGTAGGGGCTCCCAAAGTGCAGTTATTGATATAGGAAATTTTGATGCTCGTGTATCTGGTGGACTGGCAAGAAATGCCGCCAAGTGTTGCTCCCTTTCAAATGGAGACATAATGGTATGTTTCAAAAAAAATTTAGGTTGATTTTTCTTTTGCTGCCCCCATAAAGAGAAGAAGGATGCAAGCATCGATTTTCCTCCCAATGTGATCCCTGTGTTTGATACTTAGCTTAGTGTACTATTGTCTTTGTTTGTCTTTCTTATGTAGGGAGCTTATCTGGTCTTCAACCGGACTTATTTGGCTATTACTTCATCAATTTTAATGGAAATTGGTTCAAATTACTTTTATTTCCTCATTGATGCTCAGTTTCTGACGAAGAACATTGTTCAATCTTGGACCAATGTAGACTGTACATTCTGGAATCTTCTCTAAGAAATTCAAATAAACATTTAGAAGAAAATATTGTCAAATCTAATACAAGCCTTAACATGTGGGAAACAGATGAAGCATGTAGTTGAGGGTTTCCTTTCCATTTTGGACCTTTTGGTATTCGGGTGGCATTCCCTTAATTCCTTTCTTCAATCAAATGTTGTTATTTTCTGTGATAAGATTGGTTGCACTTTGGCTCTTTGTTCACTGAGCTAATGTTTCAGTAATGAGGACAAAGGATGAAGATCCACTCTGGTTATTTTCGTGCATGGAACACACACTGGGAAATGTCCTAGTTCATTGGGGGGGGGGGGGACCAAAAATGCTTCTTGGTAATTGTGTGCCCTTAATATTTCTTGTGGGCTTGGTTGAGATTGCTTGTTTGACCCAGAGTAGTTCTCTAAGGCAATGCCTATCACCTTGTTTATATGCTCAATGGTGATCGTACCGGATTAAAAAGTAATATAAGATGCGATGACTATTTGATTCAATCTGTCAAGGATTGCACAAGCAAAGGCGTACAGGTTATTGATGGCAAGTGGCAACAACAACCTTGCTCTTTGAAAATTTGGTAGAATCTTGCATGATTAGATTTTGATTGGAGAATTACACTAAAAGTTGATAGTTGACGATCTTTATACCTGAATAATTGTGGGTCCTAATATTACCTTTCAAACTGTCGCACTGTTACGATATTGTCTTATGCATTTCTACTTGCGTATTGAGTTTTAAGATATTCTAGATGTAATTCCCTTTTCCCAGCATCTTTATGCAGATGAATTTTTTTTAGAAAAATTGTGTTTTAAGTACAGAAATAGTTTTCTATATTTTGATTTTCATTATTTAGTTAGGAATCATGCAACTATTGAAATAGGTACTGCAAAGTTTTAGTTCCTGATTTGGGTTAATTTGATTTTCCTTTTTCATATTTGCTTGTCAACAAGAGTTAGTAGTTTCCAGAGTTCTCTAGAAGTCAGAACTAGGTCTTGGTCATATCTTTTTGTTTTTTTCAATTTGTGAGATTCAATTTCCTATCTTGTATTTTAGGTTTTATTGGCAAGTGCTTGTCTTTTGTTATTATTTTCATAGTGTGAACCGGGTCTCGTAAGCACTATAAGCCTTAGGGCAACTTGGTTGTGTTTTAACAACAATAAGGAAAACAAAGAGCTTTCTCTATATCGTGTGTTTGTTCCCGTGTTTCAATAGGCCTCCCTGCATCAATCTTCCTTTTTGTCCATTCTCTTTCATTTTCCTCTCCGCAAACCTTAATAGCTTCGAAGCAGACCTTATTCACTCATTCACAATGCTCAAAACCTCCCATTTTCCCTTTCCTAAAAGCATAAAACTCTGAAATTTTGCCAAGTGTTAGCCCTCACCCACAAGAAACAATGGTCCTAAAGACCAACAATGCTGTCCTACATCAAACCACCCTCTTATTGTAGTTTTCTTTAGCTTCACAGTCCTCTTCAAATGCTTCCTCGACCAAACCAGATGCTCATATATTTTAGAGTCTTGATCCTAATTTGCATTGGCAATGTAGAATTATACAAGAGGTTAAGCATGTAGTAAGTTGAGAAAACATTTTTAAGCAACCATCTGCTTAATTACAAGTGTTTAGAATCCCAGTGTGTATTGACTTTTGAGTGTTGAATATATATCTTCCCGTCATAGCAGGATGCATTTGGCCAGAGGGTATCTCATTTTCATTTTGTGTTCTTTTTTTGGAGAAATGCAGGTGCTTTTAGAGGTAAATGTTGGCGTTGATTTTGTCAGAGATCCTGTCCTGGAAATATTCCAGTTTGAGAAATATCTGCCTAGAAGTTTGCCTAACGAGACCGAAAACAACTTACTATGTGCAAATCAGGATCCTTGTGGGGACCTGTTAAAATGGTTGCTCCCATTGGATAATTCTATTCCCCCTCTATCCCGGCCTTTATCTCCTCCTACATTGAGTTCCAATTCATCTATTCGTAGCACATCGACCAGGTCAAACTTTTCTGCTTCATCTAGTTCCCAACTCTTCTCTTTTGGTCATTTTAGAAGTTACTCCATGTCCTCACTTCCTCCAAATACGGTATCATCTCCATCTGTCACAACCCCCAGTCCAAGACCAAACACTGATTTGGAAGACTGGGACCAGTTCTCTTCTCAGAAGTCTGTGAACAGCTAAAAACCTGGGAGTAAGGAGCTTTTATCATTCCGAGGTGTGTCACTAGAGCCCGACAGATTTGCTGTTTGATGCGGATTGGAGGGAATTTACATACCAGGAAGAAGGTGGAGAAGGAAAATTGAAATTATTCAGCCTATAGAAATCCATTCTTTTGCAGCGGATTGCAACACAGATTACCTTCTTTGTGTTCAGATTAAGGTGGGGTTTGTATGATATTTTTGTGATCAAGTTGTTTGAAGACGCATTTGTTAGTTTTGTGACACTAGATTTCCGACTTTTACTTATTTTGCAGAATGTTTCTCCTGCCCATGCACCGGATATTGTGATATATTTGGATGCCATAACAGTTGTTTTTGAGGAGGTATCCAAAGGTGGACCACACATTTCATTACCAATTGCATGTATTGAAGCTGGGAATGGCCACAGCTTGCCAAATCTTGCCCTCAGGTTGTTTTCTGTCCATGGAATCTTTACTTATGAAGATTGATTGTTTGAGGATGAGTTAATACTTATGTGTACATCTTTTGAGCAATGAATGGAATGTTTAATTGTCACATTATTACTCTAGGCATTTTGAACTGAGTTTGGTAAAATTGAGTTCAAAGTTGATCAATGGCAGATACATGTAAACAGAGACATAATTAGTCAGTTATATGCTTTTTCATGGGATCTTTTGTCCTCTATTACGATAGTAAAGTTAATTGTATTCTGGGATATGTTTGTGTTCTTTGAACTAGCGTCATGCACATCAGGACCGAAGTCACCAAACTTAGCCTCTTTGTCTTGAAATTTGCATATTCTTAGATGATTTTATTTAATAATTAAAATTTCAAACAGTAGCAGATCTAAAACATATTTGTTGTAAAGGTGATGCAAACTTATAAAAAATGTTTTGATTCTTTTGAAAACTAGTCAAGATATGATATATCAATCTTATTATTGTAGCAGCTGAAATCTGAATAAATGCGACGAATGTTTCAATATCCAAGTTAAAATAAATGAACAGTGAAGACTATTGTTGTCAAAGTATTTTGGTGGTGGTGGTGTTATTCGTTGTGATGAAAAATGTGTCATAGTTAGTAAGGTCAAGTTTCGTTACAACAGGTCTACCTGTACTAAACGAGTAAAACGCAATACTTGTCCAAGTTACTAGATTTGACAGGGTTAATGGGTCACCTTAAATTTTCTTGGAGGTCATTGCTACAGAAAAGACGGTTATCCTTATTCCAGAACACCTCAGTTGGATTAGTTCCAACCGTTTAATTTGTTTGTTATTGAAGGACTGACTTTGAGAAGGCCAAATTTGGTCTTGGAAAGACCTTGCTCATTTTCTAAAAGTGGATAATGGGGCTTCTTTTGTTAGAATCTGTTTTTATTTGATCTGGTATAGGACCAGTTGGGTTTACGGACTTTTAAGGGTTTGTCTAAGTAATCATGGGGTTTCTTTAGGAAAAAGCAGGTTCATCAGAAGGTATTCTGAAGTCTAACTTCTTTCGTCAATCATATTTTGGCTGTTTGGGAATAAGTTTTACATGACACAAAACTTGATGTAATAAATATCTATTTAGGTTTCTTTGCTACAGAGAGACAGAGTAACAATTTAAATTCATATGTTACTTTTCTTAGAATTCTTCTCTTCGCCTTATTTTTTTCCTCTGGGTTTGGTGAAGAGTCCATCTCCTGGATTCAACCCTATATATTCCAAAATGGCAAATTTCTGACCAAAATTGGATTCAGCAATGTTTGGTCATTGGTCGGACTTCATTTTTTCCCCTTGGTACGTAGATACCATTATCTATTTCGATCATTGTATGCAGTTATATCTGTCCAGAGTACAGATCCCTGAAGTGGCACAAAATCCATCCATCCACACAATTGGGACAACAAGGAGAGAAGAGAAGACTGCTGGGGGTTTATTTATTTTATTTTGTATTTTACCCTTATAATTAACACATTGTTTTTGAGGGAGGCTTGGCCCCATTTTCTTATTTGTACATGGCCATAGAACATATTGTTACAAAGGACACATAAACATCCCTTTCCTTCTTGCTCAGATCAAATACGTGGAAAGATAGGTTTTTGTCCCCGTTGTTTTCCCATCCCCATCCTAGCTTGTTCTCCTTCAAATTTTCCATCCCTGCTACCAAAATAAGCATGAAATTGGAGAGAACTTTTACTTATGACTATGTACATAGGTGTACTGTGGGTGTGTGTGGGTGTGTCATGTACATATACAACAGAGAGGCTCATGTTATTGGATCCCCAGTTGCTGCTTGTGCTCAAAACTTATGCTTTATGCAGGAGAGGTGAAGAACGCTCTTTTATTCTCAAACCAGCAACATCAATGTGGAAGACTACCAAGGCTCGTGTAGAAAGAAATCAGTCATCACATTCACAGGTTGGATCAAGTTTGAGTCTGCCCATCACCCATTTGGAAGGAAACAGAATTCTTCAACTGCTGATCAGTATGCGGTTCTAGTATCGTGTCGGTGCAACTATACTGGTGTTTATATTGGCTTTTCGTTGCTCTGTTCTTGGGAATAAAAAATCCGATGGAGTTAATTGATCTTATTGTAACTGGATGTTTTGTCTGTTTCGTGCATCATGTGTAGAATCAAAATTGTTCTTCAAGCAACCAACTAGTTGGCGACCGCACATCTCAAGGGATCTTATGATCTCTGTTGCATCTGAAATGTCAAGACAAAGTCCAAGTCCCGATGAAAGAGTCCCTCAGCTTCCTGTTCAGGTTTCTTGTGATTCTTGAAGAGTTGTTTTGACTAGCACTTAGGGAAATGTTTTTTTCGTAACTTTATTCAAATTTTCAGGTCTCAACTCTTCAGGCTTCCAATTTAACATCTGAGGATCTAACATTAACAGTGCTTGCTCCGGCCTCATTTACTTCACCTCCTTCAGTGGTGTCCTTGAATTCTCATCCCTCAACACCAATGAGCCCATTTGTTGGTCATTCTGAGTTGGCAGGAAAAATGAATGGTGAAAGAGGAAGTTCAGCAACACAGAGGCTCACCGCAGCATCTCTTGCTTTGGAAAATCAGAGACATAATGGAGACGGTACCGTACGCCCGTACCCATCTCTGATGTCCTTCCAAGTACTGATTTGGGTTGCACGCATTTATGATTGCAGAGTAGAGTTCCACTAGGGTAACGAATCAATCTACTCTTGTTCTTCGTTTTAGTACAAATCTATGAGATAGACTGTTGATTAAGTTTATTGTGGGTATACTAGATGTGTCCCTTCGCAATCCACAGCAACCATCAAGCTTGAGCTACTCCCATTGACTGATGGCATTATTACGCTTGACTCGTTACAGGTTGATGTTAATTAGAAAGGTATTTTTCTGCTTTTATCTTACACTTAGTTGGTCATTCCAGAAGTCCAGGCTTTAAACTTATTTTCTCAAACTCCAACCATAACGGTCTTATTGCATGTAGAGTACTAAACATTAGGAAGATTCAAAGATATTAGCAATTTTTCTAGTGTGCTTATTTTGTCAATACTTAAGATAAGTCTGAGATTTGTTAGCATGACTACGTACAGTTAGTACAGAGGGTTTCAGCTGCTATATCCAAATGACTTTACAATAGCAAAGTGACAGTGTAGAGATACTGAATATATGCGCAGAATAGCAATGTGTTCAAACTTGATTATACTTAATAAGGTAATATGGTTTGACTTAGAATCGCTAACTTCTTAACACACTTCTGTGCTGGGGATGTGGTCAGAAATTATGAGGGTGTGGAATGAATTTTCCAAAAGAATTTCCCTGTAGGTGGGAATGGTAGGAGACTAGACCTTTATTGTGGTCATAGACCTTACGTAGTTATCCAGAACTAAATCGATTTTCTAGATTGTAGTGCGACTTTGACCACCTTCTCTCCATTGACCTAAAGCTAGGGAACTGAAGGTACCACATATGGTCTCTTTTTTGTGTTGTTTGAGTTTTGCTTTGTTCAATAAGCTTCTAGCTCGATAGGGCTTTTCTCATTGCCTAAGAAAGTTGGACAGAAAGAGTTTAGATAAGGAATGCCTTTCGCTTATTGATGATACTGTTTTTTCCCATTGGTACGGTACACACCAATTACCGGTGAGTTTTTGGATACCGTTTCAGATTTACATTGTGCAATTTGATTTATTCACATTATTAGTGTTTTTATATACATCTTCAGCATTCTAGTATGGTTTTTCTCTTGATTACTAATGTCAGTTTTTTGTTTGAATTAAGGAGCATTATAAATGAAAATGTGCTACCCAAAATGACCTCTCTGGGTCCTCAAAACGATTATTGTCATACAGAAATGCCAATTGACCATAGGTTGAAATGACAAATTAATGGTTCCTTGATTCCAGAGAAAAGCAGGAGAGTAGATGACTAGGTATAGGCTGTACAACTGCGGACTGCAGAGAGCGTGAATGTGGGAGAAGTTCTGAACGTGTGATTGGTAGACTCATTATAAGTTGCCGATAAATGATGGTAAACTGGCACAAGTTATAGCTGGAAACAGCCGAAATAGCCGTTAAATGACGGTACATTGCCGTATTTTAACCAGAATGGAATTGTACCTTGAGTGTACCAGATTTCTGCTCAAACGGTACATCTCATACCAGCCTGTACAGGACGAGATTCACTACCTCGGTTTGGACAGAATGAAGAGAAAATTGGAGGATGTCAAGTTATTTCGTGCAGGTTGAAAGGATCTTGCATACTTTTTCTGCCTTCTTTTTTCTTTTTGGGTGGAGACAGGATTGCTTTTTTTCCTATTTCGTCTTTCGTGCAGTTTGCAGGAGACTTGCTCTTGGCAATGTCTTTGCCCCCTTAAGGCATTATTGATAGAAGAGCTGGTAATCTAACCAGGTCTTGGCTTGATATACGGTGAGTGATCGTAGTGGCGTTGCTCCGACCCAAATGTGGTTACCCAAACAAATTAAATGCCCAAAATGTGATGTCATTTTTGCCCCCTGAAAAGTTATCCAAGGGATTTGTCTGATCGTTTCTTCTCTGTCCCACTTTCTCTCATGCTGTCTCCTTCTCCCATTGCTTTTTTGTGCGCCAGTTTTAGCATCATCTTTATTTTCTGACACGAGAGGACATTCAGCATATCCTTGCTGAGTTTCTGGGGGCTTCCAACCCTCTTCTCCAATTGTTCACCTTATTTGGGATGAAAAGCCTGCCATCCGGTGAGAAGGATTGAATTGACAGAACGACTTCATAGAGGGAGAGATTTAGAGAAATTACTCCTTTGACGGAACAAAGTAGCTGGAAAGTTTGTGGTTGCAAGTTGTGGGATTTTTTGTAGATTATTCTCTCTTACAACTCTTCTTTGTCAAAATGTGGTTGGCCTTGGAACTTTTCTCGAGGAACCTTTTTACCTTTTACATATTCAAAAGAAAACAAGTTGAAAACGTTTGGCTCTCTTGATTTATTCTTTGCTTGGCAAGGCTCTTCATTTATCTTTTTTCTTTTTGTTTGCACAATAATGTTACGCATTGGCTCTTGCTAATGAGATATCCTATGTTGCATGGACTCGGTATAGTCCAAGCATCGGATCCATCTCATTGCCATCCCAAGGACATGGGAGCATGCTAAAATACCCAATTTTTAATAGTTTCTTTTATTTTGTTGGGTAATTGGTGTTTAAGAGGTACCTTGGGGCATTTCATGCATATTAGAGGAGTGCTATGCATAGGTCATGGTAGACTGAGAACACCTCTGTTCTCTTTGCTTGTTTTCCTTAACGCCTTGTATTTGTCATTGAAACACCGCAATCCTCAAAGATGCCTATGAAGGCTTGTGAATTTTGATGCTCTGGTCTTGTGTGGTCTTTGATAGTAGCATTCTAGTGTTTAGTAAGGATCTTTGGTTTTAGTGAGTTTGGTCATAAAGATGGGAGCTGGACCAAGGTTGATGGTGTATGATTGTTTTGGATGTTTGATGGTGGACATGATGGATAAGTGGAGACAGTGGTTTGTGACTGCGTTCATGTCAGTTAGCCTTTTGTTCAGTGGTTGTAGGGGCAATAGAAGATTCTGGGAGACCTGAGAGATGAAAGGTCCACTACTGATGAGATTGAGAGACTGATGTCAGATTGGACCACTAGGGAGACCAAGAGGACCTTTTTACACTGTCTTGAAGAGCACATTTGTTCGTTCCAAATTCAGCCTTTCGATGGAAATGGAAGCGCTGATCACAATTTTTTATGTATTTTCACTTCTTTCTCAGAAAGTCAATTTGTCATATTTACAGTTGACATCTCGTATTCATTTTTTATTTATCTCATCAAAAGCAGCCAACTTTAAAATTGTTGAATAGCTTGATATAAAGTGGGGCCCATCTCCTAACAGGTTTAGCTTTTGAGACAATTGGTAACTTAACATAGTAGCAGAGCTCAGGTTGGGAGAAATCTTAGTTAGCAGAGAAGTCTCTCTGTTAGCATTTGTTCCATGTTTGCATTCTATTTCTCCCTCGTGTGTTCTGTTTCGTTCTATCTATGGGTATTTGCATCTCCACGTGCAAGGCGGGGTTGCACGGGAGGGACTGAGGGAGGGAGGGTGTTGACTAGCTTAATATAGACTATTGAGCTCATTTCCTAGTAGCTGAAGTTTTGGGGACAATTGGTAACTTAACAAGTATAAAAAGATATGATCTGGATACGTCTTGTGTTTGATTTGAAAGCTCCGTATGATTCATTACTCTCTCTATGTTTCATCCCACCATTTGAAACTGTTGGATTTTTTTCCATCATCAATTGACATGTAAATGGTTGGATCGAATTGTAAGAAACCAAATTTTACAGAGAATTCTTTTCTGGCTTAACAGGGGTGGCATATGTCCCTGAGCACTCGCTGAAGATAAATGCAACTTCCAGCATTGCAACAGGGATCATGTAAGATATGGTCAGTCCAGAGTTATCCTTTCCTGGACTTCTCTTCTATAGCAGGAAAAACATCCTTAAATTGCTGCTTGCACATTATTCCACCCCAGAAATGCTACACTGTTTAGAAAGACAACCAAGGTATACATCTTTTGTTCCTCTTGAGAGCCCGGAATCTAAGTGTGAATTTTTTTAAGTAGGAAGCCTTGTAGCTAGTTTTGCAACACGTGATCTGGAAATCTTATTTGTTGTGTGTCCTTTGACCTGGAAAGTCAAACGTGTACCTATTGTTAGATGAACTGTATCCAAATCGTGCTACCCTGGTCGGAATCATATCTGAATAAAAGAAGAGAACGCATCAAAAGTTATTGAATCTTTGTGGGATGGTCTTGTCATCATTAAGTGGATTCAAGTCCAAGTTATTTGAGGTTATAGATATTCAGCAAGACATACATGCATGCTTTTATCAGGCCAGTTTCTGCAATCCATTGTTTTTCTTTCCATTTTCTGGTTTGGTGTGTTGATACTTGATAGACAATAGTTATGGACCCTCTTGTTACAACATCCACATCTGTACGGACCAAATCATACTCTTAAAAGTCACTTTTTTATTTTAGCTAGCTACTCTTTAGAATATTCACTGTATCGGTCTCTCTATTATGCATCTATAGTCTTAATATATTATTTCTTTCTTCTTTTAATATTCTATATAATTGTTGTTTGTTTTATTGTTTTTAAAAGTAGTGGTTTAGGGAGTCAAGGGAGAGATAACATTTAACAAAATAAGAGAATGGAGTGATCAGTGCATTCTCTCTTTTGAGGAGATACTTTAATGAAGGTATATTGCTGGAATCCCTCAGGGAGGGTGACAATGGCCTGATTTTAGGATTTTTTTTCTCTCTCTCTCTCCATCTTTGTTTAGAGGAAAAAAAAGGTTTGGGGAGTGAAATGTGAATGCTTTTAATTGTCTTATATTTCCGGTTATTATTTTAGCATGATGATAACAATCGCGTTGACACAAGAAACTGGTGTCTTTGTTAACAATGTCATCAGCATTCTTCTGACCTACACATCATTTTTTTAATTTTGAAATAGTTAGAAATGTTTGACCTTTCTCTGTTTTTTTTGTTATCTTTATGTTTGTTGAATGGGAAGTGATGACACACATTTTTGTTCGGACGAATACGGTATTCATTTACTTGAATCACCTTGAATTCATAATATTGTGTATGGAAATTCAAGGTTCAATAACATGGAGACACAAACTCAAAGATCAAATTTAGAGGCTTGAACATACTCTTTTACAGAAGTTGGTCTTTTAGTGGAGAAAAGTTAGAGGCTTGAACATACTCTTTTGGTCTTCTGGAGCAAAGACAGCATGGTCCCCTCGAGAAAGAGGTCATTAATTCAATAATTATGTTGTAAACTTCTAATTAAAAGGTTACGGATTGGAAGGGATTAATGGTGTGTCGTAAATTTCTTAGTAAAATGCATTCGTACCTAAGAGAGAACCGTTTCCTCCAAACCGAAGTGCTGTTTACTGCAGACCGTGTTTTTTACCCATTCGAGAGGCTTAAATTTGGAACATATCCCTTTTTGGCTTCTTTTTTCTTCTCTCAATCCCCTAGAATTAGTTTGTCGCAATTTTCAGGAGGCTTTCACTCTGACAATTTTTTTGTGCTTTCAGTTCATCTTCCTGAAAGAAAAGGGATGGATGGGAAGATTGGTTGTAGAAGAAAAGGCAAAGACCCAGGAGGAGCAGCTACTTATATTAAATGTTTCACTGATAAATGGCTCGAGTTTGGGGCTAAGTTTGGGCAGGTTTACCTTTACTACGAAGTAAATTCAAGTAATAAGTTGAAGGACACTCTTAATTATGTTGCATGAATTGAAAACATGTACATTGTACATACCCATCCTACTCCTACTCCTCTTTCATCGAGGTTGCTCCTTTTGACATACTCCCTCCGTCCCTAAATAAGTATTCGGAGCGCAAAATCAGGCCTTACAAAACATGCATGTTTTTCATTCAAAATTTTAATTTTTTTTCCACAATCTAATAAAACTCATTGCTATCTATTGATTTGTAAAAAAAATTTAATTTTTTTAACTAAACAAATGAATCTTTTTGAAGGCCTAGGTTTGCGGATCGGACACTTATTTAGAGACGAAGGGAGTAACGTTTTCAACTGCTAGCGCCTATGAACGGGAACATAAAACTTTACAATGATATGGACTTGTACAAATTCTCACATGTAGAGTATGTGAGTTACGAGCATGTAGGATCCACACCCTGCGTTACAGTCAGTGGCGGATGTAGGGTGTTCCACTTTCGTGGAAAAAGTATTTTTTGAAAAAGAAGGCAATTTCAAACTCAAAAATTATGTGTTTACGCAAATAATTTTTCTATCAATATGGATCTTATTTGATAGATCTCATTAAGATCTTTTAAACGGTGCAAAAAGAATTGAAAAAATATTTTTCATTTTCATTATATTGAGTTTGAAATTATGTTCATTTGAAAAAAAGGTATTTTTTCAAAAGGCCCAGTGTGGAGCCGTGACCCTGCTGAAATTTCAAGTTTTTTGTTGTTTTTAGTAATTGGGTGTTCCGTTTTTTGAAAAAAAGAACTTTTAGAAAATAAATGCAATTTCAAACTCAAAAATTATATATTTATGCAAATAATCTTCCTACCAATATGGATCTTGTTTGATAGATCTCATATGATCTTTTAAACAGTGCAAAAAAATTGAAAAAATATTTTTTATTTGTATTATATTTGAATTTGAAATTACCTCCGTTTGAAAAAAAAGAACTTTTTGTAAAAGTGGAATACCACCGGTCCGATTAAATGTATTGATCTCAAATTCCCAACATGCTGTCAAGCTTTGGCTCTACATACAACATGTTCACAACCATTCTGTCACCCATTAAATGCATGTCAAGCTAACCATATTTCCTCTTGTTTTTCTTTTTTTTCCTTTTCCTCTCCGATCTAAGATGAACATAGAATCCAATTACAAACTAAAACTTAAAATTATTTCCTTAAATTTAGTTAAATTGATTGTGCATAATTATGAAATCGTTAGATTTGTTCGAAACATTCATGTTAGTTTTGGTTTTTTCTTTCTTCCAAGCTACTTGATAAAAGGGTAACTAAAGTAAGTAGGGGTAGTCAAACATTTTTTCCCAAATAGTCAAAAAGAAAATACTTCAAACTTATCAAATTGTATGTAGAAATTTTCTGAAAAAGGGATTAAAAAAATGTTCCTCAAATGCACTGTGGTGGCCTTAAATTATCTTTCACGCGGATAGGATATTTTTCATTCAGCGAGTCTAACAAAATCGACGGTTCTGATCATATCGTCGAGTTTGTTTGAGACCTACTTACCGGTGCATCAGATATACCAATCCTCTATAGCGTTGGAGATAAAATCTTACCATACTAGATTATTAGTGTCAATCGGTTATCATCATACTAGAAAAAACGAGAAAAATTGCAGACTGATTTGTTATATATTAACACCTAGAGCAGACTACTGAGTACCGAGGTGGTAGTGCGAGTGGCTGAGGCAGTGGGCTAAGAACCCTCCCGGCCTCCCCTCTCCCCTTGGTCTCAAGGTTCAAGACTTGGGACCAAGATGGTTGGTAGATGGGGCCTGATGGGTCCCGCGGCGTGGAATAAACAAATACTTCCTCCTGGATTGGGTCAATTACGGCTCAGATCCGAACATTGTATAATGGATGGATTCTCCTATGGTCACGCTTAGGAGGGTTAACTATGCTGGTCATCCTAATCCACCGTTTTGCTAGGGAAAAAAAATCCAGACAAGAGTTTAGTGCCCAAATCTCTTTTACAACACACATTGTGATGGCGTTCACAGTTCAATGTACTACATCTCGAGCCTCACTGCAATTGTAATGGAAAATGGGCCCGTGACGGGGAGCACTAAATAATGTTTCGAGCACAGACTTTTTAACATGATATATATTATTATAGAAAATTTATATTCACTGCTCAAAATTCACCGTTCTTCTCACCGCCCTCAATTTCACCGTCCGTTGATCGCTCTCAATCTCACCGTCCATTAATCTTCAAGACGAATGGCGAGATGTTGAGCGGTGGACGTAGCGTTGCTGATGGTATTTCCCAGGAGTTTTGAAAGAACAGAAAGCATAAAAAAGAAAGAAAAACTCCAAAAGAAAAGAGAGAAGAAGCATTAAACAAAGGCAAAAAAGCTAGACACGTCTCCACGCAAGTGGATCCCACAAGGGTTTGATAGGTCACGAGTTTAAGCGGATCTCACTTCTGTCTCCATCACCAGCCCGAACAACTCGGGCCGGTTCTTTACTTTCTTCCAATCCTGCCCGAACTGCTTGACCATCTTTTTTGCTTTTTTGCCTTTTTCTAGGACCACCGTCTATTCAATCTTTAAAAATAAAAATAAAAATAAAAATCACCCTCTTTAAATTTCAACAAAAAAAAAAAAATGCCCTCTGCAAATGTTTAAAAAAAAAAACTATCCTCTTTCGATCACCAAGTTGTTGTTCCAATGGTTTAAGTACTTGGAATTACTTAATGAATGATTAAATTATCTGTAGTTCCAATGGTTTAGAATTTGAATTGCTTGTTGAATGATTATATTCTTTGTAGCTGCTTGTTAGTAATGTTTGATTGTCGCATTATTTTTAAGATGGTTGAATAAGAATGGATTAAGGATGGGGATAGAGAGGACAAATGGGATTTGCGGGATAATAAATGAGATTATATGAATAATAAAATTAGTTGTGAGATAAAGATGGCATTAAGATAATGCGAATTATTTTTTACCGTTGGATAAGGAGGGAGTTAATGGGTTACTAAATGGATAAATAGTCCACCCTTATCTAGTCTGCTCGTTAATCTCTCGTGCAACAAATACCGGACTAAGAAAAGTTGGGAAGCATGCGGGTTCACTCATTAGTCCCACCCCTTAATCTCCCTCTCTTATGATGCAATCAAACATACGCTAAACGTACCATGCATGCGATAGGGCCTTAACTTCGACTCCGGAATAAATGAGGCGGGGTGCTGAATAATATTCTATGACACATATATGGAGTAACTTATATGTGTACTATATATTTTCATGTGAAAAATAACTACACTCTTTTGTCGTACGGCTATTGTCTTTCATCATTTGGTGAGTCACTGAGTTGTCTTTTGGTCTCTTAAGCAGCCAAACCCTACTACCAATGTTCCTTAACTTCGACTCTAGAATAAATGCGGCAGGGTGTTGAATAATATTCTATGACACGTATATGAAGTAACTTATATGTGTACTATATATTTTCATGCGAAAAATAACTACACTCTCTTGCCATACAGCTATTGTCTTTCGTCATTGGGTGAGTGACTAAGTTGTCTTTTGGTCTTTTGGGCAGCCAAACCCTGCTACCAATGTTCTTTGAACACCTCGCTTTGCTTAAGTAATCTTTTTTTTTTTAACACGAAAGGGTAAGAGAGTAATTTCACTCACCATCTCTATTAGGCAATTGCTGATTAGGGAGGAGATATGAGGACTCTCTTAAATACACACACTTAACCCAAATTCCCGATGTGGGAGCCCGTCCAGATCACAGGCGCTTAAGTAATCTTCGACTCTATTGTAAATAATAACCAGGGCTACTCGATTCTTTGCACTTAGCATATTTAAATACGCACTTTACGGTTAGTTTTCAGTAATGAGTGTCTGTAGCCATACATGTATATATTGTCTTTGAAATGGTCAACTTATTTGAGCCGTACCATAGGAATATTAATTTGCAACTGTGATTATTTCATCATATTTTTTTATGCCCTTGGACTAGGAGGAAATAATAGTTACAACTTACAGGTGTCAGTGATTGGATTGTAAGGAAAAATCAAAACAGAACCAATCAAAGGAACCTGCATACTCTTTCATTACCAATACATAGATTTGGAAACACATAGTCAAACCCTACATTTTGAAAGAGGAAATAAGAGAGAAAAGTGGAAGAGAACCAATCAAAGAACATGTACATGCTCTTGTACATGTGCATCGAAACCAATTGATGCACCCATATAACTCTCACCGTTGATCTTGGTTCTTAATAAATCGAGAAAATAAAATTATCCAATCAAGGGTTTAAAGATTTTACGAAGTCTTTGTCTAGAAAAAGAGCAATATCGTGGTGGACTAGTGGTAGTTGTGCATATGCGTGTTGGGTTAAGAGAGATTATGGGCGAATGGTTCCGTTATTCTTGAATATTAATTTCTTCGGAAGAGTAATTTAAAGGGCTGAGAAAAAATAGGACACTTGAGCCAACTATTTGTGTACCTATAATTTTGGTGTAGTGAACTTAAGGGTTCAACTCTTACAGAGATGAAATTGATGCCTTTGTTGATGGGTTAGATAGAGTTTACGATAGTATAAATTTTTCTAATGAATGTGCTAATGGAGGTGGTCGATGTAGTGGTGGAAATGGTTGAGAAATATTTTTAAGACAGAGGAGAGAGATACAATGAAAACTCAAGGGCTAAAAGTGAATTTTTGCATAAATTGATTGTGTGACATTATCAATTGATGTTATAGTTCCTGTTAGTTGACTGTCAGGGAAGTTGAAAACCTTGGGTGCAAAAGACTAAAGTTTTAAAGATCAAGGGTACTAATGCTATAAAGTCAAACCTCAGTGGTGGATGGTGTAATTCACCCTTCCCCCAATTTCCATTTTTTTCTTTTTTTTTTCATACTATCTCACGTGCACCTAAATTAATCTCTTCTCATCGTTCCGATATAAGTTAGAGCATCTAAGTTGAAACTAGACATTCACAAGAAATTACTTTTACAGTATGTGACCCTAAAATTGAATTTTGATAAATTATGTGAAAAGCAAACACACCCAATAAACACTAATTTCCATTTCTTTTCCACCAGAAGAATCAGCAGCAGCCCAAAATCTCTTTATCGGACAGGTGCCTCACTCCCTCTCTCTCCTCGTCTCTTTCTGGTCGTCCTCTCTCTCTCTCTCTCTCTCTCTCTATTCTCTCTATTTGTTGCTGTTTTCCATTTACGGGTAATTTGATGCTTGGAAAAGAGTATATGGTTGGGGTTTAGTGTGAAAAAAAGAGAGAGCACAACCTTCAGCAGAGTAAAAAGGGTATGTCCGATCCACAAAGCAGGAGGGAAAAACCCATTCAGCTCAGATCTACGAGTATTATACACTTGGGGAGCCTGTCTTTTTGAAATTCTTATCTGGGTCTGAAGCGGTGGCTTTTTAGGCTTCTGCCCCCTGTTGGGTACTTTTGATGATACCTGGGTTTGAATTTAGGGTTTCTGAAAGATGGGTTTAGGTGCTGATGGTGAAAAGGGCGAGTCTTGGGAGGTGGGAAAATCGAAGAGTAGTAATAGTACTAGGAAGAAGAAGAAAGAGGAGGAGGCTACCGGGTGTTGGGTTAGATTGAGGTTTGTTGGCAGCTGTTTCTCTTCAAGGTCTAAAGTGGATAGCTCTGTTAGTGGCATCAGTACTCATTGCGGTAATCCTTTGCTTTTTTTTCCTTGTAAAACGTCTTATGTTGTGTTAGAGCCTTCATTTGGTTGTTTTCATTAAGTATGTAACCTCAAAATAGTTTAATTTACTCCATTGACTTCTTTTCCGAATTTTATTGCTGCCATGTGAGAATATTTTGGGAGTATGTTGTTAATTAGGGTGAGTTTCCCATGAAATGCCCGTCTATAGCTTATGGTCTCTAGACCAGTTGTTTTCGCTATTTGGACTTTTAGTTGATGTATGTGAGGAGAATGACCTATCTCGAAATCCATGTTTTTGTGGGTTTTAGACCATTTTGGTTGGTTTAGACAATTAGGGGAACTTGGCCTTGACGTCGGCTGTTGGTTTTTAATTTGAGTTGGAGAGCATGGTGCTGTTTTTGTTGTCCTCTAAATTAGGCGGAATTTGCGAACAAATTATAATCCAAGGGATAAAGGATTCAAGTGATTGGGACATAAGGCTCGGTTTGGTTTGGTTTGGTTTGGATAAAGCGATAAAGGACAGGAGGATGCGAAATGAGGAACACCCACTGCCCGTTGCAAGAAAATTCGTTATTGCATCCATTGGAAATGATAAATGCCAGTAGGGTAACTTAAGAACTTCACTCGTTATTGTAATTTCTTGATCGTCTCAGGAAATTTCAACATTTCCTTCTCATTTACCCTTGTGGTTTCAGAGAGACTTGTATGTTTTGAAGAAATGAAAATTAAGGACAAGAGAAGGACCGATAAATGATGTCTGGATAAGAAAAAATGTATCCTTTTTCATCATATTATCTGTTGCTTCAATTTCCGTGTAAGCGAGCCAAGAAATAGTGATTTCCTTTTTGCCTTTTTCCCGTCAACGTGAACCTGATAAAGCATAAGTTTCCTGAAGTCTGAATGAAGGAAAGCTGCAATTAGAGTGAAGAACAAGGTAATGGTGATCAATCTGAAAAGGTTATTCTGATGATAAGATTATCTCTAATTTAAATTAAGGTAATGGTGATGATCCAATTAGAGAGCTTTGTGGCAATGGAAAATGGTAATTGTGGTTGAGATATGGTTTTGAAGTCTAAATTGTGTAGGTGGAGGGGATTGTGATTTGTGATATAAAGTAGGTGACATAATGATTGTGAATTTGTCATCTTGATAATGATGGTGGTGAATTGTTTACAATGGACAATTCATCATGAATATTAAGGAATTGGACAAAGGTTGGGAAAATGTGGCAAATAGTATGTCATGGGTAGGTTAATGTGGTGTGTACTTAGTTGTAGGGGTCGTGGTATCTAGTCTCGCTCCGACACTGGAGAGTGCGGATTTGCGCTCCAAATTGAGATACATGTCTGGAGAGCGACTCTGTCTAGATAGGAGCTCAATTCTAAACAAGATGGGAGTGAATTGTAAGATCAGAGGAGCAGCAGACAAAGCAGATCAGAGCAGGAAGTGAAGAAGAAGAAGAAGAAGAAGAAGAAGAAGAGATGTTGACATCGCTTACTGTCCTAGGGCACTAATTTCTGTTGAAGAAAATGTTGACCTCTATATATACTTACACTTTTGGTCCACTACTATATCAAGTGCCATTTTGGCCACCGAATTTCTATTACTGCGCCCTTTTGCTTCTGACTTCTATTTAACGTTGGGCCTCTTTTTATATGTTCCAATTGTTTTTTCCTTCTTACCATTATATGGCCCAGAGGCCCCTGTTGCAGCAGCAATAGGTGTATATATCCCAAGTATAGTTGAACACTATAAAAATGTGTTTGAAAAATTAGGGCCACGTTTTCTTTTAAAATGGTAACGGCAAGTCTTCATTTTCAATTTTTCAATATTACATTCCCATCTGAACATAAAAGATATATGTTTATGGATGCTCCTCTTGGCGTTGCTGACCATAGGATCTTCTTGTCGTTCCCTCTGTGTCGCTCCCGCTTCTGCTTCGTTCAAACTAAGGTTGTGTATGGTCCATGTGGTGGTGCTGGAAGCCTTTCAAGTGTTCGTTGGATTTCGTTGGAAATGAATTTCCTGCCTTTCTTTATTTCTTTGCTTTTAGGGCCTGTTTGTCTCTCTGGACCAATAGTTGAAGGGTTCCAAAATCACTTAGATGGGTATTTCTTCTGCACTAATACTGGTGGGATATCCAATAATACCACTCCTTCCAGGGTAATATATGTCTCATGTTTTTGTACCTGGCGGATTTTTAATACTCGTTGCAAAAGTTCAACAGAGGGTAGGATATGTGGTCATCTTGGTTTTATAGTCCAATCCAGGCAAGCGGACATGCCCTTGGGGTTGCCCACAGAACGTAAGGTTTTCAAAGGGATTATGTGCTGAAGCTTTTCTTTCTCTTCCTGGTTAAGTGTTGCCGAGGGTGTATGATAGTGAATCCAAAATGATTTTATCTGGTGACCATCTTTGAGGGACTGACATGCCTAACTGGACATAGCAGGTGTCAATTTTTAATTATCAGAGTCAGAGCATATTTTGACGGTTGTATTGTACTATTTAAAGATAGGAAGTAGAAAGTAAAAATAAGAACATGTTAACATGACAAATTCTCGTTGATATCTAAACGGCAAAAGGTAAGAATTGCAAACTATAATAAGTTTAGGTTGTTTGTGGATACAATGTTCATGCGGAAACTAATATTTACGACCTTATTTTTTCCTGTTGTGTTTGTCTCCTTTTTTTCCAATTTGCCGTGTCCTGAATTTGGTTCTGTCATCTGTGTCCGTGATCTAAGAAGCCCGTGATCTAAGAAGCATGGATATAGACGTGGGACGCAGGTATGACCTGACACAGACATGGAGATGCTATTTCTCTGAAAAGTCAGACACAGACACATTGGACAAGTTGATACACACACACACACACACACACATATATATATATATGTATGTGTATGTGTGTATGTATATATATATATATTATGAATGTATCTATTATTATATTGTTATATATCTATCACCATCAGTTTACGTCCCAGATTAAAAAGTAGATAAAATGCAAGAAGTTTTGTAGTATCCTGATAGATATAGTTCATATGATTAGTCCTAACAATTCACTATTGTACCTTCTCCATTTCTCTATGAAAGAAACCAAGCTTGTCAAGTTGGTTGTCTCATTTCTCTCTCCAGTGGTGACCTGAGTTCGAGTCCCACAGGAATCAAGTTTGGGGTTTAGGGCTATGGATAGTCTCTGAACCTCTTGTTGACTAACATACTAACATCCCTCTAACCCCTGCTGATGTATATCGTATGACCCAAAAAAATAATAATATATTTTCTACGAATTCTAGGTGAATTTTTGATGTGATTAGTCCTAATAATCACATTTTTTTCAGCTTGTTTTAAATAGTGATGTTGAATTTGGAAATTTTATGCATCACATGTAAGCATGTTTCTGAGAAGGGTCCACTATAAGCCAAATTTTAGTCATAGAAGCCTAAAAAGTGTTGGACATGTAGCAAAATGGTGTCACGCACATGTTTGAACTACTATTTTCATTTCTTGATTATGGGAATGACAAAAGGAGTATCGAACACGCGTTGGAGAACTGTTTGGTGTCCGACATGTGTCGGACCGTGACATGTCACCTTCTTTGGAGTACATGTGCTTCTTAGGAGGTGATCATAATAGTGGATTACAATAACCATTGTGATGAGTGGTGTCTACAACTTTACAGAAATGTAAGTACCATAAGGGATGAGCAGCTACTAGTGGGGCTTTAGCTCCCTTTGTGGGTGTAAAGTATCTTTGTTGACCACGGAAATTCCTGCCCTTTTGCAAGCTACGAATAATTATCCATCTGTTGGTGGTTTTATCTCTCCATCGAACCAAACTGGCCAAGAGCAACACCTAATGAAGGCCCAACTCTGATCTGGCAACTACAAAGTTTATAGTACAAAGAGTAGTATCCTTGTTCTAGAAGTTATTAACTATAAGAATGACTCACTATAACTGATAATAAGAAATGAATCAATATTCTACTGTGTCCAACATATATGCCTTTAGCATAATATCATTGATACAGATAGAATGGTCTGATTGTATAAATTTGATGTGGTATGCAACATGTTTAATTGGCTGCTCATACGTTTTGTTAGTTTTTTTGCTGCATGATAGTGTTATTGTGTAGTCATTCATAAAATGATATGTAAACGTGGCATTTTCGCTTCTTGGGTGATGTGTTTAGACACCATCCTTATGTTAATGTTTGCTAAATTGAATGATTGAATCTTATTTGTTGTTGGAGCTTGTAGAGTTTTTTTAAACATATCGGAATAGTGCAGAATGCATTTTTTCGTGCCAAGGCTGAGTTTGGACTAGTCCTAAACTTTTTTGAAGGAATTTTTTTTATCATCTTTAATGAACTTTTCTTAGTTTTTGGGCGTTTATGGTTCTTATTGATCTTGACTGGAGCAATAAAAAAAGGTAAAGAAAGAGACAATTTTGCAGAAAGTTGAGAAAAGACAATGCTGCCATGCTCATATATTGTCTTGTTTTCATTTTAAGTTAATGAGTTGGAAAATGAATTTCTTTTTATACAAGCCAGTTTGCATAGAGCACTAAAGCATCTAAACTCAGCTAAAAAATACCAGCGAACTAGGCTTTTCCTGTTATCATGGTCATATCTATTATCTTATAAGTAGCTTCCTTCTTTTTGCAGCAGAAAGTAAATCTCCCAATGATACAAGCGTAGACCACCCCATTGCTCCATTAGTACCATCAACAACCACTAGTAATGCAAGCAACTCATCCACTTCCAAACTAGAAGAGGAACTCAAAGTTTCTTCACGGCTTCGAAAATTCGCATTCAACGATCTTAAATGGGCAACGAGAAACTTCAGACCGGAGAGTCTTCTTGGTGAAGGTGGTTTCGGTTGTGTATTCAAGGGTTGGATAGAAGAGAATGGAACTGCACCAGTGAAACCTGGCACAGGACTTACTGTCGCTGTGAAGACCCTAAACCATGATGGGCTTCAGGGTCACAAAGAATGGCTGGTTTGTCACTTCCCTAATGCATCCCCCCTATTGACCAATTTCTTCTTTTTCTGTTGTTTTTTCATGTCACTTTTTGTTACCCGCTGTTATTAAGTATCATACCATTTGGCAGGCTGAAGTAAGTTTTCTTGGCGACCTCATTCATCCTAATTTGGTGAAGTTGATTGGTTACTGCATTGAAGATGATCAACGGTTGCTAGTGTACGAGTTCATGCCTCGAGGAAGCTTGGAGAACCACCTTTTTAGGAGTATGTAACTACCTTGGTGTTTTGTATGATTGGTCCTTGTTGGTTTTTTCTACCACAATTTTCTTAATTAGGTGACAAATAAATTCTGGACCACAATTTTTCATTCATAATTTCTTGTGTTTAGGTATCTTTTTGTAACTTCTAGATGGACTTGAAAAACACATTGTCTTCAACTTGCAACTTGAGTGACATCTCCCATAGTTGCCATGAGACTCTTCTTGAAACCTTATGGCTAGTAATAAGAGATGAAAATTTAAAAGAAACTCCAAACTGTCTACTGTAGTAATAACAATAGCACAGGTGAGAACAATAGTATGGGAAGAAATATGCAGGATACAGCACTAATAGTAATAACAGTACCCATGTTATCCACAATCGGCTGAAAACTTGGAAAGTTAATAGATTTTGTACGGGTTCCTTTTGTACCCATTAGAATTACCACTTGACTCAATCCCCATGCGGCCACTTGCCTATTTCTGTTTGGTGATTCCTTGGCCCCTATCTACAAACGATCAATTGCCAATCTTGATCTCCATATGGGTGATTTCCTAATTGTTGATCTCCTTCAAGTGATCACTTCCCGCTGACATCCATTGGAGGGATTGCCCATCCCTGGCCTCCATACCTCTGATTGCCTAATTTTTCATCTCTGTTCACACCATCGCCTATTGCCCATCTCTTGTCAAGGACCTTCTACCTTGCGATCAAATAAATGCTATCCTGCACATTGTACACTAATTCCCAGAACAAGTCAAACTTAGTTGGGAGCAGGGCCTAGGGCAAGGATCGATGCTAGGAAATATAACGTTTGGGACCCTTTTTGAAGCACTAGAGAAATTTCAAATGAATTTTTATGTGTGAAATTATTGTCGGGGTTATATTTTAGGTATTGAAATAGCTCAATGTCTTGGTATGTGTTGATGCGTTTCGTTGAATCCGGTTCATTTCAGTGCAAACATTGTGATTTCTGATTCACTAATGTTTCGTTTTGGTTAATTATGAAACGTAAATGTTTTGACCATTTCAGTGGAAACAAAATAAGAAAAAAATTTGTTGGCCAACGAATCCCACCATTAGTGCCTTAGTCATTGGATCGCTCAAGCAAATTCTTAACCCTCGCGAGATAAGTAGGGACTCAAAAGTTGGTGGGTAGAGTTGAAGGATCGTCAAGGCTGCTTGGCTCATTCCCCTTTCGGGTTATCTCAAGTTAGCATTACACAGGAGAGGAAGAGGCATCTGGAAAAAGATATAACCAGATATTAACCAAGTCAATACCTCGTCAAGTGTCTCACACCATCATTGACATCTCATGATACAACTCCCAAATATGTGCTGGCCCCAAGGTCCTACTCTTGTAGAAAAGGATGTCTCAACCTCCATACATTCACAGGCCACAGCCTTAAGAAACACGATAACCATCTTCATAGTCATGGGATCAGGCTTCTCCCTCACTGCCACCTTCTCTCACTCCAAGGCCACCTTAGCTCCATCCGCGACATCCAGTGTTTTTGTGTCATCTTTGTATGATTCCCAGGGAGCCCGCCGTCTCCTCAGTAACAGTGGTCAACACCTGCTATCTTTTTTCAAAAGGCATAACTCTAGCCACCTCAGGGCCAACTATCCATGTGCAGTCCCTTTATCTGGGGAAAGTAAATGTTAAGTGAAATTTGAAAACATGGCATGGGCTTTGTTGTTGATCTATTTAGATTAAAAATTTGACTCATAGTGCATTGCTCATTTTCTCTTTATAACCATCATGTGCAGGGTCACTGCCTCTTCCATGGTCAATCAGGATGAGAATTGCTCTTGGTGCTGCAAGGGGCCTTGCTTTTCTTCATGAGGAAGCCCAAAGACCAGTTATATATCGAGATTTCAAAACTTCTAACATCCTACTAGATGCAGTATGTTACATAATCTCCAGAAAGATTGAATTTTCTCTCTGATTTAGTCGTTTTCTAATGAAGTGTCATTCCAGGATTACAATGCCAAACTTTCTGATTTTGGACTTGCTAAGGATGGTCCTGAGGGAGACAAGACTCACGTCTCTACTCGTGTGATGGGTACTTATGGTTATGCGGCTCCTGAATATGTGATGACAGGTAAGTGTTATAGCGCACTGATAATTATTGATTACTTAGGCATGCACTTTTGGTGTGCATAAAAAGGCTCTTTTCTAGCATGTACTATTTGTATTCTTGTCATCCGCCTTTTGTGGATTCTCCTTTTCATTTGAAACACTTGAAAAATTAAGTTGAAAATGTCAAAACTGTCATGCTGTATGATGTGGGGTGGTAGCATATACATGTCAGTGTCAAAGACAGAAGTGGACATTGTTACTTCCTTTTCGTACATCCTTTTGTTAAATTTGTACTGTTTTCATTGGACGACAGCATTGATTTGGTGGCTTGGTATACTGCATCTTGCCCACACTCATTGTGCTATTGGGTTATTTTGTATTCGCTGACTTCCAGTAAAGAAAAGTTTTGAACAATGCAATGTTGAAAATCCAAATTGATTGCTTTCCTACTATAAGACAGTGAATTGACATGCCTTTGCTACCTTGAACATTTTAAAGTATGTTGCAACAAAAAGATAACGTTGACAACAACATTGTCGTTTTATAAGTTCATAGTTCTGAGGAATCTTGAAAGAATCTGCTTGAACTTGCTTGTCATTTTTTAGAAGGAAGTGAAATTTATGATTGAACTTGCTTTTGTCATTCTTTAAGAAGTTCGTAGTTATGGCCCA